>JABSTR010000564.1:0-65600 GCA_013339765.2 Haemaphysalis longicornis | reverse complement strand
TATTTGGTACCATTTATGCAATTTCATCCTCCATTTCATTTCCGGCTGAGCGAGAGTGGCCTGGCCGGGCACCCAACCAGTTTTACCTCAAGGTTTGAGAATATGCCACCATAAGTGATTTCAATACGAGGTTAACTACATGGTTTTTCGATGACTTTCCTGGATGACAATGCATGGATACGCTTAGCGAATCTGTATAGATGACGGATTTGGAAATATGATGTTCAAATATGTGATTTACAACCATAAAAATGTCATATGCGTCTGCCGTAAAAACTTGTATTAACATTCATGGTTCTATATCTTACTAATTGGGTCCATGCGAGCACAGAACACACGCAGTGAACGTTTTAGATGCATCTCTGAAAAACTCTGCAGCCCTGTATTTATCCTGCAGATACATGAAATGCTGCAAAACCCTCACTTGTTGGTGTCTTGTTCTTATTGTATCGTATGAATGACAGATCACATGACACAGGAGGGAGATGCCATGGTGCTACAAGATCAGTGTGAGATGATTTGAAGGTGTCTAAGAAGGAGACCTCATGAATAGTCACCTCGTCCCTCACTCTCTGCGAGAAGATAACGGAAAGAAATTGATGGGCGGTTTAAAAAAAAGTTTAGTTGTGGAGGTCTCATTAAAAACCGATTTAAAGGGAGGGTTATTCATTGATAAGGTTTTGGAGGCCTATAGAAGATCAACATAAATTCGCTGGTACGCTAAGCTCCATTTGTCGCACTCAGCATAAAGACTGTGGACCGGACGGGTACGGAATGCCCCACAAGACAGGCGAAGCCCCAAGTGAAGCACTGGGTCGAGCATTTGAAGTGCTGTTTTTGTGGCTGACCCATACACAACACAAGCAAAAGTTGTTTGTCTGCACCGTATTATTGGTGAGATAAGACTTTCAGAATATTAATTGTTTTGAGGCATTTTTGTTTGAGTCCTTTTATGTGAGGGATGAATGTGAGTTTCTCGTCAAACACCACACCCAAAAACTTGTGTTCTCTTTTTACTGAAATTGAGTCACCACAGAGTTTTAAGCCGGGATCCGGCAGAATGCCCCGCCTTTTTGAGAATACAACGCAGGTACTTTTAGGAGGATTAAGTTTAAATCCATTTTCATCTGCCCAGCGGGTACGTTTCTTTACCCCAAGCTGGACCTGACGTTCACAAATGGATATGTTACATGATTTGAAAGATATTGGAACGCCATCTACATACATCAAGCAGGATATGGTTGGCGGCAGTGCCTTTCGGAGAGAGTTCATCTTAACTATAAACAAGGTGCAGCTGAATACACCACCTTGAGGCACGCCATTCTCCTGCACGTGAACGTTTGAAAGTGCCGAACCGACTCTGACACGAAATGTTCGTTCAGACAAGTAACTGGAAAGAGTATTCAGGATGTTACCTGTGACACCATAGGATTTTAGGTCTGCAAGAATGCCATAACGCCATGCCGTATCATAAGCTTTTTCGATATAAAAAAATACGGTCATGCAGTACTGTTTGTGTATAAAGGCATCCTTAATGTAAGATTCCAGTGCAACTAATTTATCGTTTGTGGATCGCCCTGCCCGGAAGCCTGCCTGGTAGCTCTCGACAAGACCACTGTACTCAAGAAAGTACACGAGCCTACGGTTTATCATCATTTCGAGGAGCTTGCACAGGCAGCTTGTCAAAGCAATGGGCCGGTAACTGGCAGGAGAGGAAGGGTCCTTCCCTTCTTTCAGGAAAGCCACTACTATGGCCTTCCTCCAAGAGCGAGGAATGTGCCCCGAAAGCCATATGGTATTGTATAGATGTAGAAGTGTTTCAAGGGTGTCTGAGTTTAGGTGTTGTATCATGGTGTGTGTGATTTTTTTCTGCACCTGGCGCTGAAGGCTTACATGTGGTCAGGGCTGCCTTCAGCTCATGAATTGAAAAAGGAGAATTGTAAAAAGTGTGCGACTTGTTGTTATCACGCAGGGACTTCTTTTCTACAGATGTTTTGTGTTTCATGAAAGTGTTTGTGTAGTGTGTTGAGCTGGACACGTGTTGGAAGTGCTCTGCGAGTGTGTTAGCCTGGTCTTCCAGTGTGTCCCCTGTTGTACTGACCAGGGGCAGGCTGTATGTCTGTTGTCCTTTGAGTTTGCGTATACGTGTCCATACTTTTTGTGTGTCTGTGTAGGAGTTAATTGATGTTATGAATGTACGCCAACTCCATCGTTTTGCCTCACGGTGCACAGGTTTTCCGAACGCCTTCGCCCATTTGAAAAAAGTGAGGTCATCCGACGTGGTGTACCGACGTAGGATACCCCACGCCTTGTTCTGGGCCTCTCGCGCTCGCCTATAGGCCTCATTCCACCACGGCCTCCTCTGGTTGCGCGAAGCACCAGAGGCGGTGGGAATGGACTTTTCGGTGGCGTCGAGGATGTGCGCCGTGAGCAGTTGGGTAGCTTCTTCAACGTGTAGGTGTCCAATGGATGTGTGGTGTAGTTTGGATGTCTCTAAATGTGTACCAGTTAGCTCTTGGTTCATTGAACCTGTTTTGGGAAGATGGACTGCATGGGCATTTACCTATATATGTTAGTGAGGTGGGGAAGTGGTCACTGCCATAAGGGTCAGTGCCCACACACCACTCGAGGAGAGGACAGAGAAGAGCGGAGGCAATCGCCCAGTCAAGATATGAGTATGTGTTGTGTCCTATGCTATGGTATGTAGGCTGTTTGTTGTTGAAAAGGCATGCTCCTGAAGATGTAAGGAATTTCTCTATCAGGCGACCTGGGGCATCCGTGCGAGAAGAGCCCCAAAGAGAGTTTGGAGCATTAAGGTCGCCTGTAAGTATATATTTTTCGGGCAGCTGGTCAACCAGCGCCTCGAAGTCAGAGCTTGAAAGTGCAACATCAAGAGGAATGTATATTGAGCATACCGTTATCAACCTATTAAATATTATTGTTCTGATTGCCACAGCCTCAAGGACAGTGTTCAGAGTGACAGGGTGGCATGCTAAGGATTTACGGGCGATTATGGCCACACACCCCGAAGAATGTGGGCAGCCATCCCTGTCCTTTCTGTATACCAGGTAACTCTTCAAGAAATTTGTGTGTTTAGAATTCAAATGTGTTTCCTGAACACACATTACACTTGGCTGATAAGCATGCAGTATTTCGTATACATCGTCAATATTATTCAGAAGGCCTCTGCAGTTCCATTGTAATATGTTTTTGCTTCCTATTATGATGTGTTCGGAGCTACTGGAGTTTGACTATTTATGTAGGGTCTTTCGGGGCTTGGACTCTTGGAAGGGGTTTTCTGGCCTTCTCTACTGACCTAGACGTCGCAGCCCGTTCCTTCCGCTGCGATGAAAGCCGGAAGGGCTCGACGTCCATGTCGTCATCTGAAGGCAAGGGGGTGCCCAGCGGACTGGGCCCCCTTGACTTGGTACCCTTTCGGGTGTTCTTTGCCTGCGCCGCGGGCGGGGCAGGCGGTCGAGCTTGGATTAGCGCTCCTGTGGGCCCTCCCGTCTCCATCTCCGTGCCCTCAGGGGTCCCTAGGGCCGGTGGCGAGGAAACAGTGAGAGCAGCAGAGCTCCCAGCGGCGATCACAATCGCCACATTTGCTGAATTCGCCAAACTGGGCGATTACTGACACCGTTGGACTACCGAAGGCAGTCCGGCAAGAGACGGGGTCCCCGCAGCCTCTACAGGTGTTGTAGAGGCAGCAGGTGGCTGCTCAGCTGGGGGCTGAGACAGCAACACATCAGCAGCAAGGCTGCACTGTGTCGCTGTGCTGACCGAACGCCACCCCAGCCCCCGGCGGGCAGCGTCTGCATAAGATGTGGCCGAAAGCAGCTTGTGCTTTTGGCGTGCTGTTTTCTGTTACTTTCATTTGTAGAATTTCTTTTTCTGCTTTGAATTTTGGGCAGGTTCGCGAATAAGCAGCGTGTGGGCCACTGCAATTCGGGCATTTCACTGTTCTGTTTCGACAGTCATCCGACGAATGGTCAGACTCTGAACATTTAGGACAATTAAGCTTTCCACGACATGATTGAGTTCCATGGCCGTATCGTTGGCACTTAAAGCATCGCCTGGGATTAGGGACATATGGTCGTACATTGCAGCATAGGAAGCCCACTTTGACCTTTTGGGGTGGGGTTGTGAAATCAAATGTTAGGACAAGATGCTTTGTTGGGATTTCTTCATTTGCTCTACGGATTACAATTCGTTTGACAGAAGTTACTCCTTGATGTTGAAGCGCCAGAGGAAGTTCCACCCCTGGGTCAGACTGTAATTCCTTTTCTGAGAGTACACCGTGAGAGGAGTTGAGGGTTCTATGTGGAGTAACAGTAACAGACAGGTCAGCCTACGTGGTCTGTTTCAGTAGGTTTTCGCTTTGATGTTTTCTTTTTACTTGAACAAGTAGGTCACCGGATGAAATCTTTTTTGGATCATAGTCTGAGCCGACAACAGACTCAATGCATTTGGACAAAAGAATGACTGACTTCTTGCCAACAGGGGTGTCCCCTGTGGAATGAACTACAACATGTTTATAGAAATGTTCTGCCTTCTCTTTAGCAAGTACTTCGGTGCAGCCTCTTTTGGGAGGCCAGATCATTGAAGGGGGGTTTGAGAAAATACCATACAGCTTGTATAAAAGCAGGGAGACGGGGGTACTTTCTCCTTTGACGTTCCGGAGGTCCCGGAGCTCCCTGCCTGGTAGACAGGCAGGAAGCCCATCGGCCGGGGCTTGACCAAGGCTCCGACGGCCACCGTGAGAGGTTTGTACCCTTCACATTAAATCTCATTACCACGGTCGGTTACAGCGTGAGTATGGGGGCTCGGGGGCCGCGGTGTCGCCAACACCGTCACCAAGATTGATCAAGGTGCCCCGTGCGGGGCTCGAACGAACGAGGAGATTTTTGTTGTGATTTGAGCCCATAAAACTTCAAAGTTTTGTTTGCCTTAGCAATCAATAAATGACCGCAAAATTTATTTGTTAGTTTTTGCAAAGCCACTTCTGAAGGTTCATTTCCGTTTCTCAGATTTGGGTTGTGCACCATAGTTTGTGATTTTCGCTGTAAAAAGGCCCCATTTTCCTTTGCACGTTTTTAAACTCAAAACTTTATGCAAATCATACTTGTAACCTACTTATAAAATACGGAATAATCATAGTTGCAAGCGCATCTGTCTCCCCAGTTAATGTAAGGAATGATCTTGGGAGATTCGGTCATCGCGTCTCCTTAAGGCGCCCTAATATTACTTCTCCTGAACTTTGAAAGCGGCATTCTATTTTTTCTGTAGAGAAAGCTGGTAATAGAATTCCGCGAGGAGCTACATAAAGCAATATTATTGTCGGAATAAAACCATAACTTGCAGCAAGATTGACAGCGGCGGACTGTGTACCAAAATGATTTGACGATATTCCAGTGATTGGTGCGCAGGTACAATCGTAGGGACTTTATTTGGCAACCTATGCTGAACTCCACAAATAGCTATAAGCCCTTTCCAAATAATAGTTTTCTTGGTAATCTATAAAGGAACCTATTCCTTGTCCCACCCGGTTTTCTTTACGCAATTATTAGACAGGATATGCTTGTAGCTGTACACATTAAAAGACAAGCTTCTGCGTGTGTTTCCGTCCACGCACCATATCGAAGCGTTGCTGTGCGACAGTTGAAGCACACCTTAGAAACAAGCTTCCATGTTACAGGTCAGAGTTTTTGCTTTCGGTAAAGGTCATGCTATTCCGGAACAGAAATCGTAATCACATTAAAAATTGCGTGCTATGAGCCCAAAAGCAAAATAAGGTAGTTATGAAGTGGTGTCCGAGAAAAAGCAAAATAACCATCTTGATAGAAAACTTCGAACGAGCGGCGACCGCCTCGTAAAGGGCGAGTGTTTTGTTTTCGCCTCTCTCAGAGAAACAGTTCGCTCCGCGGCAGCGAGGAATGTAGACCATGTTTTCCAGGCTTAGCGAGACTAAACCTAGCCAACGAGCTTCTGTGGCGGGAAACAATTATGTTTCGTCACTGACTCTTTTTACTTAGTAAATCAGCAATTGTGCGACATATAAGATTATGCGTATTTTCGGGGACACAAGCGGAAGGGCAATGACGTTGGCTTGTAGGAAATTATTCAAGTTGAAACCCACCAAGTCAATCAACATCCCTTGGAAACCCTTAACCCCGCGCATCAATATTCATACATTACGCATTCAAAGTGCTATTGATGTGACAAGAAAGCAGAGAAACTGCTGTTTACTGGGAGATGGGGCGTGTCATCCTAACCAAAACGCCACCGCGGAGGACCAAATAGTAGATACCGAAGCTCAACATCACTCAGTAAAAGCGTAAGCCGCATGTACTACTAGGTAATGATTAGTAGTTGTTGCATGCATTGATTGCAATCACAACGTGATGAAAAGATGCTTCATGTGCTCGCAATGCTCACGTCAAAAAGCATTTCATCAGTTTTTTTTGTGATAAACGCCCTTTTCGCGCTTTATTACAGATTTTTTCTTGGTATTGAATGGTCAAACTCGTATTTCCACCGTTTGACCATTTCTTCGGTACTGATTTGCACAATGCAGACCTTCAGGCCAATCCACAATGTAAAATATGTCAACAGCAGAGTCTCGACTAAGTAAATATTTTGCACGACCTCCATTTAAATACTAAACTGCATTTGATTATTCGCTCAAAAACACTTGCTGACTGAGTAGCCTTGTTGCAGAAGGAGGCGAGCCTCAGTTTATACACCCATGTATCCAAGGTATGACTCTATCTACTGCCCAATTTTGTCATTATGCTGATGTGCATATACAACAGTTGCACAAATTTGGATATATGTAGGCACCACTTACGATCAAAGCTGAAAATGTCTCACTAATATGGCGAAGTGGCTGTTCTACTCTTGACGTTCTCTCTCGAATAACTTCAAAGTGTAATTTTTCAGAACCTGTTACCACTGCGGCGCATATTTGAAATTTAATAATTGGAAAGATTTTGCCCATATATTAGAACAAAAAAAATGTCCTAACGTTCTTCATCCGCACAACCGTAAATTATCATGTTTCGTAAATTATCATTGCCGATATAAGGCGAGCGGCAGGCCCTATACCTTCCATGTATTTTGGCCTTCTTATGAGACCCTTTTCCTCAGGATCTCCCACGGCTAGATAATTATTGTTGGTATTCTTGGATTCAGGTTTCTGTGTTCTCTGCTTTACTAGGATTATTGTTGTTCATAGCGCATTACTTTCACACAGTTACATTTAGTCAACCTTCGCAATTTTCAAGATAAAATATACAACAAACCCCTATCAAACCAAATTGCTTGGAGTGTGGTTCTAGTTCAGTAGACTCTCCTTTATCTTTTCTTGTTGGTCGGAAAAATAGTGTTACTAGCTTTCCTGTTTATGAAATGTTAGTTTGCTCTAATCAGATTTAAAGTGAAAAAAACTTTTATTACACCCTTCTAGTCTAGAAATGCATGCTGATGAATGAAGTTCAGTAGCCCCCACTACAAGTAGTCACATACAAAGTTGTTACTTCATTTCTTTGGCTGCCGGCTGGCATTGCGGGCCTTTTTTCTCAAGCTGTGTAGTCTTCTCCACAAAGAAAAGTCGTCGCCCGTCAACTTCCCATTGCGCCCATTGTAAGGATGCATTGGGATTACTTTGTAGCATAAGGAATTGATTTATGCCGGTTACCATGAAAAAAAAGAGGCTTTTGAAATAACTTGGTCGTTACCATGCAAGAAAAGAGGCTTCCTGAAAGAACTTGGTCGTCTTTCGGCAAAATTCCCCCTCAAAATGAACAAGAAGAGCACGCCAATGCAGGCGCCAGAAAAACTCAAGCCGCAACCGATGCAGCCCATGTCTCAGGATTTATTTGGCTAAAAAAGGGAAAGCTAGGCAGTTTTTGGTGTTGCAAGACGTGCACTAATTGTT
Organism: Haemaphysalis longicornis; assembly: GCA_013339765.2. Classification (NCBI taxonomy): domain Eukaryota; kingdom Metazoa; phylum Arthropoda; class Arachnida; order Ixodida; family Ixodidae; genus Haemaphysalis; species Haemaphysalis longicornis. The sequence goes on along the minus strand of JABSTR010000564.1, from coordinate 57,664 downwards.
CCGATACGCCGTAATAAAATCCGCGTTTACTTTTTTTTCCGCGGAAGCGGAATCTACAGGGGATGTACAGATAACAAATAAGTGCAAAAGAAGCCTGGCCTGTCTACACCTAGGTTTCGGGAAAGGTCATTTCTGGGTTACGCATATCCTTCACGTGTAAATGATACATACAACAATGATTAGGAGGGAGCGGGAATTCTCAATCTACAAAAAAATTTTTTTATTTACCTTAACCTCTCTCGATAAACATCTCACTAACAATTCATTTAAACTTCTGGCCTGTCGGCTGAATCCAGGCAAGAAATATAGAGACCAAACCTCCACCTTAGGGATTTTCCCTAAATCTCGTCGATAAACACCTGTCCATCACTTCGAGTTGTTAATGAATTCGCTGTCGTGCCACAAACGACAAGCCTCCTGGTTACTGAATTGGTAGAGCGACTGCTCCGGTTAAGCGGTGGTCCCGGGTTCGAATCCTGGACCAAGACAAAGTTTTCTTTAACTGCAAAGTCTCCGAGAAAGCTGCATAGCGTTTCTTTGTAGCCATATGGCATGCATTGAGGTTGATTAGAAACTTTCCTTCGCAGAAACTTACTCCACATTGGGGATTTCCCCTAAATCTGGTCGACTATCAAAATCTTTTATACAGTGTATAATAGCAAACCAAAATGCAGCACAAATGATCAGCGTAATTATTCCTATATTGCTTTTGCATACGCAGTTCAATGCCACAGATCACACCGAAACGTCTCGAGCATATACGCCCAGAAGAGTCTGGTGAGTACGGCACTAAAAATGATTTTCAACCTCGAAACCTTTGTCTTGCAGGCTATCTTATCCAAGGATCGCTTCTTAGTAGAATTCTCCATTCGAGAGTGGGAACACTGAAAAAAAAACAATTAAAAGCGGAACGTTTAAGCTGTTAGCCTCACCTACAGACATGTTTTGCATTACAAACAAAAAATCGTAAAGTTTTCGAGTGGTTAATAGTGGCAAACACTATGCTGCTCTTAGAGGTCTATCATCTGTATCATAGAATGTGGGTATAGCACGATGTAAACAACCGAAATACTCTCACCTGCTCTTACTTCTGTCTGAATGCACAAAGTCTCAGGTTACGATTTCTGCAAATACTGACTTCCAAATTTGGGGGTCGAGGACAACCTTGAAGTGCTTGATGTTTTGCAAATGCGCAGGATTATGTCGCGACGAAACGACCATAGTCAAATTTACAATTATTGTCAGTGCGATGAACTATTCAGTTTCAATGAGTTATCTATTCTGTTCACATTAATACCAAAGTTTTCACACGTATTGGACGTGCGCAATTTAAAAGGTGTGGGTGTTTTCATCTGATCTGTCACTTCTGTTTTTTAGATTTTGACAGACGGCTATCATTTAGTAGCAGTATGCAAGTGTTTGTATGGCTCATTTTTTTGTCCTATATCGGCCATAGAGAATAAAATATTCTCTAGAAAAAAAGAAATTCTTTGACTCGCGAAAACGCCATCTTGTCAATGCGCACAGTAATCGGCCTTCTTGTAGCCTTGTCTCTCCGTAACAATTCTGTAGCCTTGACAGTCCACCGGGTTTAAGTGTCCCGCAAAGCATTCTCAATTTAACTGCACAGATACGTTTCCTTTAAACTAGGTTGTTAGCGACGTGAGTTTTGCCCCGTATTCGAGATGTTCGTTCCTTATTCTTGAGGGCTGCTCTTATTTCGGTTCGGTTTCTCTAGCAAACGTGCCTGAAATTTACCAACACGCTTTTACCAGTCACGCTTCGAAGGAGCACTATGAGTGTTATATCAAAGCATGCGAGTTAAAATTATTTGGCAGTCGTAACGCTTCAGCAAACTATCAAAAAGCAGAAAAAAATATTCACTTGGTTCTTTCCAAGAAAGCGTCTATGTAATTTGTGATCACACTTGAAATTGAGAGGACGTAGTCGGTTGGAGCATTCCTTCATGCAACATGCAAATTGCACTCCTGTCAGTCACTCTGCTACTCACTTGATCTACCCGTGAAATCTTTCTGTCGCTTTTTTTCTGAGGCGCTTCATTAACACAGGACAGTGAAGTTTGAAAAAGCATTAGATTTGTTTGCAAGTCTTCCTACTGATGTGTGAAATGCCATTAGGTGTAATAAACTTTATTCCTGTCGGATTGGCGGGTTCGTACCCGTACCCGTAAGTCATAATGTCACATCCAATATGCAAATTTGCGCCACGCATAACATAAACACAAAGTTTTGTTCCCACTTTTTACTGGCTATATCTCTGTCTGATTGGCAGGGCAGACCTGGTGCCCCATCTTGCGTGCCACACGGAGCCATCATGGGGCGTTCAATTTGCAAACTTTATGCGCCACGTGTGATATAAACACGAGGTTTCCTTCCCGCTTTTCACTTACAGTTTTAAAATGAGTTTTCAATTACGCTCCACCTTTGTCCTCCTCGGTACCAGTAGCCAGTGGAAAACGTCCGTATTCCAGATTAGGCCTGTTTGAGGCCGCGATGTTTTCACCCGTGGCTTCGTGACAGAAACAATGAAAGCCTCATCATTTCAACACAACCGTAAATCCGTGCGTATCCAATTACTTTTTTTTCTACTCTACAAAAAGGGGATGTTTTGACCCTTGGGACGTACAAGAGTCATCTAGAATTCACGAAAATTTTCATATATGTGACACCCTCCTTTTAAAATGCTGTCTCTGCTCTTATAATTGCGAATAATACACTATCCTATCCCTAGCACAATTTTAACATTATATTTTCGGGAGATCATAGCGTGATATTCGAATAAGGCATATTTCGTGGAAAGTACCCGTCTAGTTGTTTGCAGCGAAGATGAGATTTGCGACTAAAATGAAAATAAAAGCGTGCATCAATGAACTAAAAAAAAGTATAATTGCTCGAAATCCTTCATTTCTTTCGAAGAATTCCTAAAACTGGGTAGTTCAGGAACGGTGCCATTGACTGAATGAGGTGCGTGTGAATAACATGATGAGTAGGTGGGTAACTACACTCTATGGCCTGTAACTTGCTTAACGCTGGTACGAAAGGGTTCCTTTGTTGTTGGCTGCTTTTTTATGATACGAGGGCGAGACATGAACTTGATTTGCCCAGAGGCTTCAATACGACCAATACAGTAGCCGGTTGATTTTAATGACCTTGAGGGGAACGAAAAATAGTCCGAATAAAAGAGTAGTCCGAGAAATTCGTGAAACATTACTCCTATGGGACAACTGGCGGTTCCTCGGGAAAGTCCTCTATATCCAGCAAGTCCGAATTTTTCGAGTTCAAAAAAAAAAACAGTCGGGTACTCTATAATGTTTCAAAAACAGGAACCTACTTCGTAGCTGTTGCTGCAGTCAGAAGCAGTATTAGAATGTTGTATTTCGTGAACAAAAGAAGGCACTAAGCCGCCCGAAGAAAGTCTTCGCGGCATGCCGTGAGCGTCCGGCATGACGCAAAGGTTCAATCGCTAACCTCGATTTTTTGAGCCAGAAATTTCCCATTGTCCTACGTATGATATACATTGTGACTCTGACGTCGCGTCGAGGCATTCACCTGCACAGTGCCACGGTTATTTTCATATTCCTCTTAGTGGAGATAGAGTGCATTGCTGTAATATTGACGAGAAACCTACATTTCTTAGCAGTACCAGAAGAAACAGGCATCCTAAACACGATATTGCGCCATGGGCGTGTATTGTGATACTTAGAGCTTTGGGGTTCCTGACTTTACGGGCTTAGCGTGCTTGCTGTTCTCGTTCCTGGACTTGAAACTATGCAAATCGTTGCGCAACATATTTGTATAGTAAAACCGTCTTCGGGAGCAGTTCTCCAGCCACCATCCGAAGGGCAGCTACCTACACTCACGAGCAATCGCGATACCGGCACACTACTACATTGCACTACAAAATTCGCACAAGATGCGAACACTGATGCGTTATACCCGAGGTTTGTTTTAAACGTACAGAATTATTTGCTCTACATAGAACTGTGGGTGGTCCCGGAACACGGGAGGCATTTATGATAACTTTTGATTGTAACCTGCCGCGGTGGCTCAGTGTCTACAGCGTTGTGCTGCTGGGTTCCATTGTGGGTTCCATTCCCGGCCGCGGCGGCCGCTTCTCCGATGGAGGGGAAAAGCAAGAACGCCCGTGTGCACGAGATTTCAGCGCGCGTTAAAGATACCCAGGTGGTCCAAATTAATCCGGAGCCCTCCACTAGGGCGCGCCTCATCGCCTCCTTTGATGTCGGCGCGTGAAACCCTACAGTCAATCAACTTGCCATTGTAACTAAACAGCATTCTTTTAAAACGTGCGCTACCTTGTGATCACATACCGTATTTTTCTGCGTATAACCAACCACTCCGTTAAAGCAGTACCCAAGTGTTGTTGACAGAGAAAGGAATAAAAATACCCCAAACTATTTCACGTTCGATTAAGCGATACCCATCAGCAGTTCTTCGCCCTTTCTTTCAAGGTTACCGAGCACAATTTGGACACTCAACGTTTGGTCACATTCAAAGATATTACACAGCACTACCGCGCCATAGATACTCTCTCCCGCCTATTGATCCTAATATACTCAAACACGGAGAAACTACTGTACGCCACTGCACACAAACACTTTCCCTAACCTATAACTTTAAACAACCACCACACAGCCGAATTTCCCTCCGAATTCAATTTGTTTTATTTTAACCACGCACGCTAATCCGCATCATCATCGGGTGTGGACTACCGCACTAACGTGCTTATTTTGGCCAACACGGCGTGTGTTAAGCATTTCCGCTTTTTTATTCTGTCAGTACGGCGAAGGGGAACATCCATGACCCCTTCCGGCCCGACAAATAACTGGTAGCAAAATGCTGAAAAACAAGTAAACTGAGAGTATATACCCTCACCTAATGGCGTTTTCAAAAGTTGAAACAAAAGAATCGTAAAATTACGCAAAAAAATCAGCCCACACATATGCCTGGAATTGGCTTAAAGTTGCATTATGTGCTCATAGAAGGGATGTAATAAAAACGGTTTCACACTTTCACATTTCACTTATGAGCAATATACAGGGTTATCAAAATGATGTTTCCAGCTTTCTTTAAAATTAGGCGCTTATATTTACGTGAAGACCACTTCTACAGTGAGGTTTTGCGCGCAGGGGGCACAGAATTAGGTGGTAAGCATTGAGGCCGGAGGCTTAATGAACTAAATTTGAATGAGAAACTTTTTATTTGCTGCCGTATGCCGGCATGTTTGTATTGAAAAGATAGAGGCAATCGTGTTTTGTCAGAGGTTTATTTGGCAGAATTAGCGCTTCCGTACTCCGAGATATTGGACTGAGCAGTTTAATTGCCGTTCGCATGATTACCCATGCTAGACACTGAAGACCGGCGCAAGCTCCTCCCTTTCGTTCTGTTTCGATAGCCCTTCCGCCTACTGCAGATTGCGATAACGCCAGCGTGTACTGAAAGGGTTGCAATCATCACTTTTTCCTACGCTTCCACCCCGTTGTGTGACTAACCACCGTACACAGCAGGCACGTCACTAAAGGGAGGAGCTTTGCGTCGGTCTTTATTGTCTTACATGCGTAATCATGCGAAAGGCAATTAAACTTCGCCGTTCGATATCTCGGAGTACAGATGCGCTGGAAGAATTTTGCCAAATGAAACTGCATAAAAACACGATTGCGTCCAACTTTTCAGTACAAATATACCAACTTACTGCAGTCACTAAAGAGTTAATTATTAAATTTTAGTTACTGAAGCCACCGACATCAATATTTACCACCTCATCCTCTGTCCCCCTGGGAGCATAATTTCAATGTAGAACTGGTCATTACGTAAATCTAAGCGCCTAATTTTAAAAAACCTGTCGACTTAATTTTGATCACCCTGTATATACACTTTAAGCATTCGGGGGAGTAGTTGAAGAGTTCAACAGTCATTGTACTCTAGTGAGCATTGCCGCACTCCCCTCGGAAGCTCCGGAGAGTACGATGCAATATTCGCTTCTAATGAGGAGGAGGGATACAACTAACGCGATATTCTTCTTGTGTGGGCGGAGTCAAGTCCCAGTTCTCCTCCTACACCAGCGAAAAATATACCTACGCATCGTCTCCCTCTCTCCAGTAGGAAGAGTAAACTTGCAACTTCTTTCTTGTTCAGTGCAGCAGAAAGCATGGAGATGCACTGCTGTCATTCACGCACACCCATTCATCAGAAAAGTTTTATTTCAATACGTATGTAATATATAATGCAGTTGCATAAAACAGCCCCCTATTACTTCCGCTGCGCATTCTAAACGAGCGAGCATATGAATTCGTAAAACGGTTGCACGCGGCTTTCAGTGACATGCATGGAGAACGCTTAAGAAAACTCAAAACGCATGTCTCGATTGTACTTTTTTTGTTTTTAAAGCCAAGCTTTACAATTTCGTCCAGCGGTTTCGCGGAGGGTGCGGAAGCTAACCTTTTGACCGGCGACACACCCCCGGTGACACCCCCTCGAAGCGCCTCACTTGATTCGCCGGGCCGCTGCCGGCGTTGCTTTCAAGGCTGCGTTTTCCTGCCAAGTTTCGTACGGGGACAAAAGCTACCGCGAGTGGCGCCACCGCAGGTCGGAGGGCATCGGGCTGCCGCCGCTGCTCTGTAACTAGACCGGCAGGCAGGAACGCAGTAGCTGCATGCCCGTTCGCACCACATTTTTTCGCCACTCACGAAATGACGAGTCCATTTGAGCGGCCCACGACACGTAAAGCGAAAGCGCACTGCTGATAAGGCGGCGAGCGTCTGTTTTATCTTACTGCGTGGTCCGTTCTCTGCCAAACGCGCTCTGACCACACCCCCGGCTGCCCTCCGATCAACACCAGTGGCGCGGCGCGTCATCGTATGAAGCTCTCGCATATCGTGACGGCGAAGTTTCATGACCATAAAGGCATTGAAGGACTCTGGTCGCACTGCTCACACCGCGGCTGTTCCCGTCGCGGTGGCGTCGACGAGAGCGGCCGATCAGCTGATCGGCAGCCGACCAAACCGCAGCCTCCCACGTATGCGCCGCTTGTCCGTCTCGGAATATGGGACTCATCTTGCGCCGTGAAAGAGAAACGCCGCCTTCGCCGAGAATGAAAGCGAGGCCGGGCCTTCTTCCGTGAGCGTTGCACGGGACCGGACGGCTTTGTGCCGTAGTCGGCAGTACAGCTACATCAAAGGTTAACCAGGCGAAACGAAGACTCAACCAGACGAAGTCAAGCTTGCGATTTGCATATCTAAGGTTAGCAGAACTAAGCCGAAAACAGTTTCTTCTCAGCCAGGGTTCCTTATCACCATTTAAAAAATTTGTCCACTTATGCGCAACATCCGTAATTCCGAAGTGTAACCAGAGTTTATTAGTACTGCTTGTCACTAACGAGACCAAATAAAACACAAGGCATCATTGTTCCGTCGACGCCACACCTACTACGTTCGCCTCATGCGTTGCCCTTACCACACGCTCAGTAAAGTTGCCGCCATTATATGAGATGCCAGCAAGCCAAGGCGCCAAGGGAGTCCTCCCAGCCGAAACACCGCGTGCCTATGTCCGAGCAGCATCAAGTGACAAGTACACGCCCAAACGGCTACGCGCTTACTCCGTGCACCAAGCGACGCTTCTGAGGACATGCCGCGAAGGGCGTCCTGTGAAGCACGGTTTTTCCAGGCATCGCTCAGGTCTCTTCTCAAATCCACGCAATAATCTTTCGCCTTTTACTAAAGATTACCGTTGAGTAGGCCAATTTTTGGGAGGCCTTGCCCGTTTAGGCAGAAATGACACTACACTACCCTCATCGTCGGAGTTGCGACAGTTGTGTACCCTCATAGGGGCCTCTCGTGTCCGTTCCACACGGCAACTTCAAATGGGACCACGCGTACGGAAAACGTACACTTGAAGTGACTTTGGTCGTTGCCGCGAGGGATTCGACTTGCGATCCATCGTCAGAACGAGAGATATGGCAGCACGATCAGCTGATCGGCAGCCCGCGCGCCCATTCCGCAGAGCTCCCCGTGCGCGCGTCGCTCCTCCTCTCGCGCTGCTCCGCCCGAGCTGCGCACAACCGAGAACTCCCCTTGCCCTCGCCTGCTCTGCGAGGCGCCACAGCCTTGCGCACGCCGCTCCGACGAGACAACCCGCGGCGATTGCACGACAGGAGGCGCGCCTACGGAGAGATACACGGTAGCAGACTACATCCCCCTACCAAAGGCGGATATGCAGAGCGATTTGAGCCATGACGTTAAGGGTTTGCCGTTAATGATGTGTCAACTGACAACTGAAAGCGCTCGTCATGCAGATTTGCATATATAAAGGTAGCAGCTGTGTACTAAGGCGCGCAAACAGCTTCATCAGCTCTAGGGACAACGACGGTGCGGACTTCAACGCGGGCGGACATCGTGAGTTACTGAAATGCTCTGCATTTAAAAAGCCCATGCATGGTAAAAGGCGCGCACCGATTTCAGCGCAATTATGGGAAATGTCGACTCACGTTGCGCGCTGCACCGTGCGCGCCAAACGTGATGCGTGCGCAAGAGGGTGGCGGTGATCGGGACGATCTCTCGCGCCTACGGAGAAAACCGACAGTACAGTCAGGCTCAATTTGAAGTTTCACGAGCACCGAGCAAGCAAGAAGATGGCATCATTCGAAGATGAGATTATGGGCCCTATCTCACCCACTGCATAGAATTCGCTCACCCCCTTCTGCAAAGGCCGACTGCCGCAGTTTTTTTCTTCATTCCATTTTGGGTGACGTATCCTCCTTTTGTTCCTCGGCAACCACACCAACACTCGGCATTGCAATTACAATTTTTTTGACAACAATGCCCCGCATGCCGCATAGTTACCCTGAAGGTTTGCGTATCAGTGTGAAGTATGTCGATGGCAAGAGAAAAGGATAAAGAAAAAAGAAACGACCGTGTCCTTTACCTGACGGCAGTGCGCGCACTGCCTGGAACAGCCGAAGCAAACCTAGCATAATCTCGTTGTGGCTGATGCTAGTGTCACGCTTAAGGCGCTGTCGTCGCGGTCGGTCGGCGGTGCTCCCGCGATAACCTTCAAATTGCCGACTGTACGCACCAAGACCGGGCGGGCGATTGACTGATCCCGCGGGTACGTGATGTCCTGACAACGTGGAATACAGGGCTGCGCTTTAAAAACAATGAGCTGCGTATGAGGAAGGGTGAAATAATCGCTTCATGCAGCGTGGGAAGTTGGACCTGCCCTTATCGTTATACTTGCTGCGACAAAGTACGACGCGTACTCGCTAAATCTTGCTTAATGCCTGAGCGTCATTTTCCGCTCTTGAATCTAAACTCGCGAGTAAGCCGACAGACAGTTTTAGTTTACGTTACTCCAGTATATAGTCGCTTACGATTGAGCAAAATTTTACCAGATGTGCAGCGCGTGGTTTGAGGGGAGCAAAACTAGTGTTCTGTATATCGCGTAGCCTAGGGAGCTATATACAGGAACTATACGCCAAACTGCATTGCTGCGCCATCTGCAGCCAGCGGGCGTCGGGTCGAGGCTCAAGGAACTGGCGTGTTAGGCGCGCTTTCCGCAAGCCTGTCCTTTATTAGTTACCGGGCATATCTGATCCCTCGCGTACCCGCGACATGCTTATGATATTCGCGCCAGCCGCTGTGGCGCCGCGTGACCAGCGGCCTCCGATTGGCCTCCAACAATAACATCATATACAAAAGTTTCTCAATTTTCGCTTCCCTACCAGCGTCATGGCGACACTTTATTTCCAATACCGAAACTAGCCTAGTGTCCGGCCCCTGGTGCCCTATTCTCGACGCACTAAATTCACCGTCAACCGTAAATTTGCCGGAAGTCTTTTCTGATTGCCTTTCAGTTTTGGTAACGTGCTTCCTACTGAAAAATCGGTTGTACTGTGGTTTTGACATTTTGACGTTTCATGGCCTTTACTGGCACCAGTACTGAAGTTTGCGTTATTTCTCTCTACTGAAAATGCATGAGTCTTGGTCGGCAATAAAAACCTAGACGAAATGCAGCGGACATGACAACATATGTCTGTCTTTGCTATTCAACAACAATATAACTAGTATATCACGCTCTCTCTCCGATTGGCTGGGAAGGCGTGACCTAATATCACCAGTTGGCGGGCAAGCTTACGTCACCCACTACCAAATTGAGCCTGCGTAAAAGTGACATCAATGTGCCCTACAGCTTGCAAATGGCGGCTGCTGTAGCCGTGAATTAGAGCAAAAAATTTTACTGACCTTCGGCGCCGTGAAATGTGGTGAATTTGCAGAAAGCGCAGTTTCGGAAGGCGCGCAATTTAAAGCTGTTTTCTAGAGAAATTATACTTTTGACTGTTTCCCACTAGGCGAGAACGGCGCACAAAAATAACCTCCCGTACTTAGTTTTTAACTTTGCCAATAAAATAGAAATTATCTTTTTAGTGTAACAGTAACTTAAGAGGGCAGTAGAAGTGTCTCCATTATAAAGAACCCTACGCATGGCATTTCTCCACATTCTTCTCCGTCGTAGAGACTTTAAGCCCGTAGTGCGCTGGTGGCTCATATGATCAAATTCAAGAGAAAAATAACAAATAAAACCTCCAGTTTTATTCATTACTACACTGATTGGGGATGAGCTTGACGATTGAGTGAATCGGCGGGATCCGTACGCTCTGCGGTCATCAAGCGTAGCATTTTGCTCTGCTTACCGCGTCATGCAACGGATGGTCACGGCCGTCTCATTCTGTGTTCCCACCGTAAACGTTTAACCAGAGCCTTTCAATGCTTCTCTGGTCATGAAACTCCCGGCCACGTTTTGTACGAGGAAAAAGGCTACCGCGAGCGGCGCAAACGCAGATCGGAGGGCATCAGGCGGCCGCCGCTGCTCTGTAGCCAGACCGGCAGGCAGGAACACAGTAGCAGCATGCCCATTCGCACCAAATGTTTTCGCCACTCACAAAATGATAAGTCCATTTGAGCGGCCCATGACACGTAAAGCGAAAGCGCACTGCTGATAAGGCTGCGAGCGTCTGTTTTTATCTTACTCCGTGGTCCGTTCCCTGCCAAACGCGCTCTGACCACGCCTCCGGCTGCCCTCCGATCGACACCAGCGCCGCGGCGCGGCAGCGAACGAAGCTCTCCCTTAGCGTGACGGCGAAGTTTCATGACCAGAAAGGCATTGATAGAACTCTGGTTTAACATAGCAGCAGACGATGGCGTGGAAGCGGTGACGCCCCGGAAGGTGATAACGCAACGAAGCTTGCATCGGAGCAGAGAGCTCCGCGTGTTAGTGAAAGGGATTGAAAGACAGAAATAGATACGTCAAAAAAGATTGTGTGATGCTCTTCAGCTCAACGCTCGCCTTTCGCTCGCTTTTGTAACAACGTTAATTGATCGCCTTGGGGAGTGGACGCCAATTCAACCCAAAGGAAATGTGTTTTCCTTTCCAGCCTTGCTGCCGTTCTAATTTTTATAATACATGCCAAGTGTTTTTATATCTGGTGTGTAATATTTGATACATTGGCGTCTTTATGAGTGAAGCACAGTATTACACTGCCTGTCGCCATAGGTATACGTGCATTACGTCAGTGATTGGTCATGTTGCGGTTAAGCAAAAGCATGGCTCATTCACTGCAAATTTAGTCGAGAATACGGTACCTGGCTCACTTCTTCCGGCGCTCTCTTATCTCCAAGAGCCACGTCATCGGGTACACACCGCTTGATTGATTGATTGTAGGGTTTAACGCGCCGACGCAACGCAGGCAATGAGGCGCGCCGTAGTGGAGGGCTCCAGATTAATTTTGACCACCTGGGGATCTTTATCGTGCGCCGAAAGCTCGTACACACGGGCGTTTTTGCTTTTCGCCTTCGTCAGAAAAGCGACCGCCGCGGCCTGGAATCGAGCCCGCGACCTCGTGCTCAGCAGCGCAACGCCTTAGCCACTGAGCCACCGCGGCGGGTGGCTACACACCGCCATACTGGCCTTGTGCAGCGGCGATTTTACGGCATGAAGTATGGTTTTGGGCAGTCGTTGGCTGCCCTCTGTTCGTCAGCAAGGCGAGCAGGTTTGGTGTTTTGTCTGTTACTTCCTTCACTTGTTGACGCTTCGAAAATACGGATTTTAGGGACTGCAGAAACATTGATGCTTGCAACATATGCGTCGTAAACGTAAATGATGCCCGTAAAGGCTATATTTCGGCTAGGTAGTCAAAATGATCAGCGGCCTGATATAAACGATGCTTGAAAAGGCACACGTTATTATTGGGTGGCGCTGCCAACGCCGTATATCAATTTGCTCTCTCTCTGCCCCCCTCTGCAAATGTTAACACTTCGGGATACGTCTCGGCCACCCGCACTACGCGTTGTATCCATCCCCCCTACACCACAGTGCGGACAAAGCGGCCGCCGGGTCTGGAAGCCATTGAGCACCGCACGCACAAAGTTCAGAGGGGACGCTTCTTACGCTTGTGAAAAGCAAAGGCCGCCGCTTGGAGATAAAATCAGCCCTGTGGCTGCTCGGGAAACTTGTGCTTCGACTCCCTATAGACAAGGGCTTAAGGGTTGGTGAAGAGCTTTTCAAAAAACATTTTGGGGGCAAAACAATATAGTTTTTTTGACGCTGAATTCGAAAAACTTGTTTGTTTTACGTGTACATGCACCCAAACCATTTTTTTTCATCAAAAAAACGACCCCTGCCCGGGGGCACAGTCAGAGCCCTGGTTGCCTTTCGCAATTCGCCGGCGGCAGAAGACGTCATATTCGGTAGTGCCGGTGCTGCGGTGACCGCTCGGCCTGAAGATCTCATTCTGTTCCCGTTCAGATACGGGCCAGAAAGTCGTCTGGTGAATGGAAGGCTCATACAATCATTCCTTAGAATAGGACAGCCTGAGGGAAGTATAAACGCAACAACTTCGCTCGCGGCGAGCTTTATAAACGGTTCTCCCAACGGCTCATGGCCGGCTTCTGTTTCTCGGGTGCAGGGAAGTTGTGCAGGTATTGGTTCGCCGATTTCACTACCAGCGTCAGTCACAATTCCTAACACAATTTTTCAACGCATCATCATCCCCTTTCTCGAATGTGGGACTTCGTTTTGGCCATCGAACATGCGGCAAGAAGCTCTGATGCGCGCAGGCAGCAGCTAGCGATACGGCCGCCACCGGTCGCCGCTCGCGCGGAGATGCTGGCGCCGGGTCGCTGCTCGGCCGATCAGCGGAACGTGGCATTGCGGCACACACGCAGTAACCCTCGTTATAACGAAATCGCTTTACTCGAAATATCGCCTTACTCGAAATATCGGACTACAATGAGCGATCCAAGCTAGGAAGCACCGCTGCGGACAGCGCTAATCACTCCGCTGCGCTCTTGCAGACGCACGGCCTAGGGAATCGTGGCCTCGGCTACGAAGGACGTCATCGAAATCGGACACATGCCGACATCGAAAGGTGGACACCGGTCGGATCCTGCAAGTCTGCGTGGCTTCAACTGGCATAGGTGAGGCATTGCGGTTGCGCACACGAGGACAATCGGCGACAGGCGACTACAAAAGGGGCAGCCGAACCGGGGAGCCGGCACTACAACGAGCGATCCAAGCTAGGAAGCACCGCTGCGGACAGCGCTAATCACTCTGCTACGCTCTTGCCCGTTGTGAAGCAGGTTTTTTTTTTATTACTTTATTTAGACAAGCTTGGATCTCTCGTTGTTGTAATGGCGGAGAAGGCACCCTTGTCGATAAAAGAGCTGTTGAAATTTGTTATCGACGCAAATCGGCTTTAAGCAAAGAAATGCAAGACGAGAACGCTTCCGTCAAAACAGAACTTGATGACGTAGTGCGGGGTATGGACAACATGAACAAGACCTTTGAGGAACTGCGCAAAACGAAACAGGAGCTTGATTCAGTGAAAAAAGAGCACGCCACACTCAAAGTAGAAAAGGAAGAACTTGAGCGATACGTGAGCGACATGCAACAGAAATGACGCAACTAAAGCAGCTTCACTAGGAAGCAAAACATTGAAATAAAGGGCAATCCCACAGGAACCTAAGGAATCGCTAGTAGAAATCATCCAGAGAATAGGAGACCAAGTGGAAGCGAAGCTGGAGCCGTCAGACATAGACGTCGTTCACCGCGTGCCCACGAAAGAACCGACCAAGACTAACATAATTGTTAGGTTTGGGTCGCGGTCAGCGAGAGATAAGCTACTGCAGGCCGCAAGGAAGAAAAGGCTAACGACTAGCGATATTGGTTTCGCCGAAACATGTCCAATATACGGAACGAGCACCTGTGTCCCGAATACAAACTTCTGCTCGGCATGGCCATCGCCAAAAAGAAAGAAAAGAAATGGAAGTTCGTATGGGTGGCTGAATCTAAGATACTAGCCAGGAAGAGCAAAAACTCCAGTGTTGTTCACATTGCTACTCGGGCCGACTTAGCCCAAAATAGTGTGAACACCCATTTAGCGTTAACGGCAAACAGACCACTGCTATGGCGAACATTAGCTGCAGCACTTTAAACCTTCATTGCAATGCTAGAAGCCTTAACAAAAATATTGATTATTTAGTAACCTTAGTGTTTCGGCTCACGTTTCTATGCAACATAACAGGAATAATGGAAACATGGTTGAAAGAAAAAGAATTTATCAACATGCCTAATTATCATTTCCTTTCACTACCTAGAACAACCGATTCGAGAGGAGGTGGTGTCGCACTTCACTTGTCTACTGCAATAAAATTTAAGGAACTAAATGACATAACGGAAACAAAAAGTGAATACGAAATGATGTCTGCCGAGCTCGATGCAGAGATTACAATCGGTGTAATCTACAGGCCACCTGGATCTCGAATACAGGTTTTTCTTAAAAGGTTTGAAGAAATATTGCAACACTTTGCTACCATGAACACAAAGGGGATAATTTGCGGTGATTTTAATATTATTACAGCAGATTCTTCAAGTACTGATTATCAAAACTTGCTCTACTCATACGGCTTTGAAAACCACATTACACGCCCTACTAGAGTGACTGACGTCTCTTCCTCGATCATCGATCACATTCTGTCTAATTTTTGTCCGGACTCAAAAGAAGCGGGCGTTATTGCGGAAAATGTCGCTGACCATTATCCTACCTACATCATTGCCCCAAGTACTCTAATTTCGAAAGTTAAATCTACAAAACATAAATCACAACGATGGGACTATGTAAAAACAAGAACAATATTGCCACAAAGAAGGTTTAACGAATATATTGATACTGATATTGACTTATTGTATGAACGTTTTTCTAAAACATTACAACAAAGCTGCCTCAAAACAGCGAACAGCTCGCGTAGAGCATTGCACTTCTCAACTCCCATTTGTCCCCGGATGACAACTGACTTACTCAAAGTGATTAAAAAGAGAGATCACTGGCGGAGTAAAATGAAACAACACAAAGATAATAATTATTATAAAGAACAATATAGAATTCTGCGTAACCTGTCTCTTTAGCTCATACGCAAGCAGAAAAAAGATTATTATAGTAAATTAATACTAAAAAATTGCGGCAACTCGAAAGAAATGTGGCGCGTCATAAACTCAGTTATAAAACCTTCGCACAAGCTTAGCACACTTCCTGATTTGAGCGTTTTAATCTGCGACCATGGTACCCTTGCTACACTGTTCAATGATTTCTTTGTTAATATAAGCAACCAGATAACTAATACCTTCAGCAATGAACAAAGCCCCATGCTAACTCTGCCGCATATTAACAGCTTCGCTTTCAGAGAGATAACCGCCTCAGAAATAATCGATGTGAGTAGAAATATGCAATCAAACAAGGAAATGTGTCATGACGAAATATCGATTTACATAATAAACATAACATTGACATTTTGTGCTAACCACTGGAAAAAATATTTAATAAATCTGTTTTTCTGAAGCTTACCCCGAGCAGCTAAAAATTGGGAGAGTGGTGCCAGTATATAAAGGAGGTAATCCTAACTTAATTGAAAACTACCGTCCTATAACAATTTTATCGTGTATTAATATGTTGTTTGAGAAGCTAATAGCAAAGAGGGTAATGGAATTCATTGAAAAATACGATATCTTACCCACGAAACAACACGGCTTCCACAAAAATTACTCATCCACAACGGCAGTTAGTGAAGTTACAGAAGTAATTAACCAAGCCCTAAATAATAATCGTGTTACGATAGACATATTTCTTGATATTCGAAAGGCTTTCGATTCCGTTGACCACAACCTTCTGTTGCAAAAACTCGACCGTTATGGGTTTCGAGGGCCAGCATTAGACTTTTTTCGCAGCTACATGACGAACCACAAACAGTTCGTGCGGATAGCTGACAGCAAATCTGACTTAAAAGCTGTCAAAGCTGGGGTACCCCAGGGGTCTGTACTCGGTCCCAATATTATTTTCTCTTTATCAATGACTTCCCAAATTCGCTAAGACATGCCGAAACCACTACCTACGCCGATAATACAGCTTTAGACACCTCTAATCGAAATTTAAAAGAAGCCGAAACTTTAGCCAACCTAGAATTACGTAATATATTAAAGTGGTTTACCAGTAATAAGTTGGCTCTCAACATTACAAAAACAAATTTTATAGTCTTCTGTCTTCTGCTCTAATCGAAAAAACATTGTTTGATTGTTGTGGGGTGTAACAGTAGCAACTAGGCGCGCCGTTGGAGGGCTCCTTAGTAAGGTAGAAATTGTTTGTGGGGTTAACAACGAAGGCGATGAGGCGCGCCGTCTTGGATTAATTTTGAAATCTCGTGCGCCGAACCGCAGGGCGTGTTTGCTTTTCGCTCCATCAGGAAAGCGGCCGCCACGGCCGGGAATCGAACCCGCGACGGCCGGGTCGAACGCGACCTCGTACCACTGCAACCGCGGCGGGTAGTAAGGTAGACCACTCCCCCGCGGCATAGAGCACAAATATTTAGGAGTAATAATGACAAGTTCGGTTTAAAAGGGCACCCCATATAGAAGTCAGTTAGCAATAAGTTGTCGTTTGGTTGCTACACATTAATTCA
Organism: Haemaphysalis longicornis; assembly: GCA_013339765.2. Taxonomy (NCBI): domain Eukaryota; kingdom Metazoa; phylum Arthropoda; class Arachnida; order Ixodida; family Ixodidae; genus Haemaphysalis; species Haemaphysalis longicornis. The sequence goes on along the minus strand of JABSTR010000564.1, from coordinate 40,629 downwards.
AGCATGGTAAACAATTTGACAGTAAAACACTACGATTATTGTACTATAGTATTTTCCACTCTCACCTTACGTACTGTATAGAGTCTTGGCATTCACATATGCGTCATATAGGACATTATTGCGAAACTCCAAAAGAGAGCGATTAGAATATTGACGTACGCCCCTACCCCTGCACCATCATCCCGATTTTTTTGAAAACTTAAAATAATGCCATTTATTTTAGAAAGGGACTTCAAGACAACATTACTGGCCCAAAAAATGCTAAACACACCTAACCGGTCATTCAATTTCATACAACCCAAATTAGATACCAGACACGCCCACCAATGCAACTTAAATTTACCAAAAATACACAATGTATATAGGTCGCCGTACCATTTCCTTCTTTGGAGCCAAACTATTAAATAATAATACCAGTCTAATTAAAACAAAACAGACATAGTTACTCATTCCATAAAAAAATACTTCATGTCTGAGCTTTATGCTTCACCATGTTAAATTTGCACAACATATTTTTCTCGTGCACATTGTATTTTATCTTTGTATTATTGTGTTGGATTGTTTTTTTTTGTGTATAATATGTTATGGATCCATTACTAGCCATATTGGCTATGGATCCAGATGACTTCTCACCTATTTTTTGTATCTGATTTTCTTCATGAAATAAAGATTTCTGACTCTGATGCTGATTCTGATCGCCTTATTCAAAATTTCTTCTGGTCCCAACCAAAACGCATGCATTTAAGGCAGCATTACTCGAAGCGCACGAGGAGCTGGACCCGCTAACACCGAAGTGGCGAGCTGAGGCGTCGCCGAGCGGCGGCGACCCAGTGGCGAGTCTGGCACTCAAGATTGCGAGTTTACAAGGTGGTGTTTTCCCGGCGATTTCCTTGAGCCGGTCATACTCGATTTGCGCTATGTGATTTAAGACAAATGGTCGAAATGCGTGTTAGGGTGATTGAATTTCGTTCCTAGACATCGGTCAATAGCGTGGACTCGACGGCGCGCGAACAGTGGCACTCGAAGCGCAGAATTAGAAGTGTCGTCGAGAGGGGAGCACCCAAAAACTCGTTTTGCAAACTTCACGGATGCTTGCATACCTCGGGAAAAAAATGCCTATTAATGATGCCGAACCCTAGTGCAAAACCAGTCAGTTTTTATGATTGTGCTGTGTACCCACAATGAGCGGGTAATCATTTTTTTTTCAGCTCAACAAACACAAACTCAGATTCCAGCTGTGGAATTTGCGGGCACTTTACAGGGCGAAACTGTCTTAGAGTTCCGTGACCCCCTCTCCCGCCCCCCTCCCTCAAAAGGATTCAGCGTATAAAGGTGCAACCGAGACGAAAGATCCAACGAGACGAAAGGTCCAACACTTGGATTTTCCGTCTCGGTGGATCTTTCGTCTCGTTGGACATTCAGGCTCTTCCGTATTATATGAACGACTGAAGCACGCTACAATCACCTTCACTACCCAATTAACCAAATTAATCGCGAGAACGCCTGCGTGTCAGGTGCGAGTATAGATTCAGCGTCTAAAGGTCCAACGAGACCAAAAATCCAACGAGACAAAAGGTCCAACAGTGGATATTCCGTCTCGGTGGATCTTTCGTATTGTTGGACATTCAGGCTCGTGGACATTCGATTGGACCTTCTGTCTCGGTGGGCTCGATTGAACCTTTCTTCTCTTTCGTCTCTTTGGATCTTTCGCCTCGTTGGACATTCAGGCTCTTCCGTATTCTATGAACGTCTGAAGCTCTCTGCCATCACCTTCACAACCCAATTCACCAAATTAATAGGGAGAACGTCTGCATTTCAGGTGCCAGTATATAACTTACGCAAACGATATTTCAAATTTGAATATACTCTCGGCGTTGGCCTTTCCACGTGGTGAGGAACGCTATTTCCGAGGAAGAGCTTCACGAAGATGAAATGACTATAGTTTACGAGATATATGTTATCACTGTCATATCGACTGAAGAGTGCCGACAACAAACATTTTTGCGAATGCGCTGGATTCTCCTTTATGCCTGTGTGTGCCTGTGTTAGGGTGTGCGAGATTTATTAAATTCTCTTAGCAAGAAAGCGCCAAGCGCCTATATAAAAATAATATCTTCTTCCTACGAACGAACTCAAGTTCCTTCCCGCCGCATGGACACGGGCAGCACTTAAGCAAGCCTACCTGAAATCTGCGAATATTCAATTCCTCAATTGTGCACTTTGCTATTGCTATTTTCTTTTATAATTTAGTTGGGTTCGCGGGAGTGCACAAGTTCCCTTTACATCATTCAAATAAACTTCACTCTTTCTACCTGGCCTGGATCATAAATATCAAAAATTCCCCAATTTTCCTGCGCTGCCTTTCGATCCTGCGCAAGACTGTGCGCAATACCGGCCTCACCAGAGTGAATGGATAAAGCCTGAAAGGCTATGTTTGGTTCGTCTGTGATCATTCAACTGTTTTAAGGAACTGAGTAAGCTAAATAACGGCGGGATATTGACCCTCAAGGGCGACAGTGCAGTGTATTTACGCCATCCTTCTACAAAAGTGTTGTTGTCGGGCCTCAATTTCCCAGCTACTGACATAATTACGCTGTTGGGACCAAGGGGGTTAAAAAAATTGGTTGGGACGCGGTTTCGTGAAAGCTATCGAGTTCTTTGTTGCAGCTCCAAGACGAAGCTTGGCAATTCCTTTTGTCCCACTTCTTGTAAGAGCGGAAGGTACATATTGTTTTTAGAAATGCGGCAGCACGTTTTAAAGCGGTATGTGGGACGTCTCAGAACGTATTCGAAGGTTTAGTGGACGGCAATACCTAAGCGATTTGTGTTGGCCATAGTGTCGCAGAGGGTTGAGAATACCCGCCAAATTCTTCATAGCATTTAATGTGACTAACTGAATTCAAAAAGCGCAAAAAAGACAGGTACAAGAAACGACTACACATGGCGCTGTTTTTGCACGTCTTTTCGCGCTGTTACGTATTCAGTTAGTATGCACCAAACAGCCCAAGCCACCGTTCTAACGAAGTTCAAATATGACGGAGAACGGATTTTTTGTTCGGAAAGCAGGAATATGCCCCCTTAACAACAGGAATGACCACAAAAACATGCGGACCCACTGTGACGCTATTTTATACACATCACCTTGTGTATGGAAGTCGAATTATATACCTAAAGTTAACGGTGAAGTGAGTGTTGTAAACATGGCGAGATTAGTTGTGGAGATTATAGTCTGTAGTAGACTTGGTTTCGACCATTCTGGTTGCGTTTTACGCGACATTCTTAGTAGAAAAATTAATTTTAAGTGTTGTCCTAATCTCTGCATCCTCCTTGCCGATTTTCTATGACGTTTCGTATGACGTAGGCTCTTGTAGGCTAGCTTGACTGCGCCCACTGCAGCTCGCCAACCCTAGGGCGGCCGCCCGCGGGTCGTTGCAATTCATCCCCCTAAGTTAAAACTAAGCCATGCCAAGAATTGTGTCAGGAAGAATGTGGCTTTATTTTGCTAGTTTGCAAAAAATTCCAAGTCAATGTATCTCTACGCTAGCGCACATGCAATACGTATATTAGCTTACGACGCTTCACTGGTTCGCTTCACAGGAGCTGTAAGCTGCATTTGCCCGCGCAAACTGTTACGCTAGTAGAGCATCTAAGGCCAATAAAAGTGGGAGAAGATTCAGCGAATTTATTGTAATAAGCCAAAAATCGACCACTACTGTCTTTGTAAAGCGTAAACCCAAGGTACGGAAACACATTTAAATGCAGAGCATTTCGTAACTCACGATGTCCCGCTTCTAGGCGTCCGTAGTAGTTCCGCACCCCTCCCCCAACAACTATATAAAAAAAATAATACTTACCGGCGCCTGGTTTCGATCCCACGAACCCTGCGGGAGGAACGCAAGTACATGGTGCTCTACCTACTGCGCCCAAAGCCGACACACAATGGAAGGCTACGAACGCCCTTATATCCTTGACTCATTCAAAAATACGTCAAGAAGCTGCTGATACAACGCATTCACTACTGTGGGCGGAACGCGAGGTACATGGTGCTCTTCCCACTGCGCCACAAAACCGACACAGAATGAAAGGCTACGAACGCCCTTATATCCTTGAACTCATTCAAACTACGTCAAGACGCTGCTGATACACGCATTCGCTACCACAACTCCCCAAACACTAAACGTTAACGCAATACACCCACCCCTATGCGACGCATTTACTCGAGTCCCCCTCGCGGGAGATGGGCCGAATTTTTGTGCAGGGTGAGCTAGCACAGAGGTCAGCAGCACGATCGCACATGTGCAATCTCTTTTTACCCGCCTGAAGAACGCAGTCTCTAGTGAAACATATTTGTTGGGATTTGATGGAGGCAAAAAAAATTTCTTTAAGCTGCTTACATCAAAACTCTTAGTGAAAACATACTTGCGCTGCAAGGAATGTCGATCTCTTGCTCGGATAATTGCCGCTTATATCAACCAGAAGACATTAATCGTTGCTTTGTTTTGTGCCGGGATGTGGTGGTTTTTTGGGATGTTTTGCAACAAACAGTTAAAAGGGACATGTACACGTTTACGTGTCCATGTCCCTTACACAATGCGGTTTTGCCTTCTCTAGATACTACTGGAGTGCCCTATGATATATTTTTTGTGATGGAATTGTATACCTTGTAGAAGAACCGCATGACTGACCGTCATGCGGAATGCCCCCGCCCAACGAAGTCCGTTTTTTGGAAGCTGGCTGCGTTGGTGGAGAGCATCTATGCGAAGGAAAGTTACCCACCAGAGTGGCTGCACCTGTTGGACGCACATGTCTGCTTTCTAAAGTTTTGGCGGCTGCTTATTGTAGCTGCTTTGGTGTTATCCTTCTTAGATAAACAGTTAACTTTTGTATTGCATAATAACTGCAAGTTTTTTTATGCATAAAAGAAATGCGGCATGGACGAGTGCTCTGAAGCACTAGATGCAGTGCTTCTTAGCAGGAGGTTCGAATCTTCCGGTTGAATTTATGTTGGGGTGGAAGGAGGGGTGGGGGGGGGGGGGGGGCAGGGCAGTTCCTATTTATTTTTTTTGTATACGTAACGTTTTATCTACTGCATTCGCCATTCTGCGCTGCAATCATCATTGCCTTATGAGCGAGTTTAAAGACAACGTACAGACAGACACTGACGGCGCGTTGGCGAGTTTTCGTTGGCGTGGTGTTGACATATCACCGGCAGCTTGGAGGCACAGTGCCGAATCCGCCGACTGCCGGCCTCGTGAGAGCCTCGGCCTCTTAAGCAGAGACGAGCAAGGCACGCTCCGGAGTTGAGGAGAAGCTGAGCGTCTCCGATGCTGCGGACGGCGTGCAGCCACTGCGAACGCGTCATCTAGTACACGTTACGACTTTAAGCGCGTCTGGCATCCTTATCTGACCTATAATGCCGCCGACAACGACATCCAACTAGCAATAACGTTGGGCGCCAAGCATGTTGCTGCGGGGAACCAAAACTGAAACTGTTTTGAACAACTCTCCAAAAATAAACGACAACTACATTCCGACACATGTGCTTGTTGCCAGTAGTAGTAGAGCTACTTCTAAAACAATAACATTGACAAACAATCATCTGCGTATACATAAAGTTTAAAATCCTGGGTATCGTTCAAGCACGTCGCGTGACGTTTCCTGTGAGGCGAACTTGTCTTGAAATACGATTGGACGCTGTTTAGCGTACTAAATTTCATGCATACGCAATTGCGCTTTTGTCAGTGCTATTTTTCCTTAGGAAAAACATTAGTGCTATTGGCATGAAGTGAAATTGTAAGAATGTAGTTTTGTGGTACATTTCGTGGGAGTTCGAGACAGTTTCGGTTTCGGTTCCGCCGTGCAATACGTATATGGTTTCTGACGTTATCTGTAATCGCGCATTGGTCATACTTCAGAAATCTACATGATCCGCTATTCACATGTTATTGACTGCAGAAATGGGCCGCATAAACCTCCTTGCGCCGCTTCAAGCTAACAAGTATCGTTTCATGCAGTAAGGCCGAGCCGAGGTGGACGCAGTGGCTGAACTCCGGTGCTCCACTTCATCGGAGATGGTGAACCGCGGGGCGTCTTTCCCGCAGCTACGGATCTCGCCTACACGCCTTTTCTCCGTACTATCCTCCACGTCACCGGCGAAATCGGCCAATTAAACACATTCGGCCAATAAAAAAGGGCCTCTACCCCAAGATGTGAACCCGCACAGCGGATGCCAACGCTTAGTGCTTCATAAATTACGGTTCGGTAACATGCGCACGAGGCTTACAAATAACAAGTAGATTGTTGAGGCCACCACGTCATATCGGAACATCTGCAACATGTTTTCAGCGGTAAAATAGGTGAACACCAGAAAAGAGGGACAGGACAGGCGCTTCCAACATTGCGTACCGGACATTGCTTTTTACTGTTGGATGCAGTACTTTGAGCTGCTAAGCTGAGCATTGATTGAATGACGTTTGTGCAGTAGGCTTTACCCTAGCCCCGCAAATATCTGATGAGCAGCTACTACGCTTTTTCTGGCAGATTATCGAACGAAAATGTGTGGTCCCGTGCTGAAGACCGAGTCTGGTGTGTCACCTGGCGAAAGGGTTTTACGTTTACGATAAAAAATTTCAGTTGGTTTGATTTCCTTATTACGTATATTACTTCGCTTTTTTATTTGCTTTAGATTTTCTACAGGTGTACCCGTCGCAGGCATATGCAGCTTACGGCGAAGCGTTGTATGCGTCAATTATATGAAACCTGTGTGTTGCAATACTTGCTCGCTGGGAAACGGTCACTTATATGAAACAATACTTGCTCGCTAGAACGGCTCATGATCATCATCATCATCATCATCGACCTACTCAGGTCCACTGCAGGACAAAGGCCTCTCCCATTGACCTCCAACCGCTCGTGTCCTGCGCTGCTCGAGTCCACAGTTTACCCCCGAATTTCTTTATTTCATCCGGTTTATCCGGTCCGTCTCTGAAATCAAAAACATGTGACTAGGGGGTCATGGTGACTCCTGAAGTATGGCTAATGCACGATCACAGATATCGTTGGAAAATATGGGCGTGTTTCACGGTGAAACCAAAACCGAAACTAGTTGAACTAACTCCTAAAATAAACCACAATAACTTTATTCCGACACATACTTGTTGCGAATTGCACGAAAGTATTTCCTAAAAAACATTCTTAACACAAACGCAGGTGCGCATGCATGAACTTTAAAATCTTGGCCGTCCTCCATTACATCGCAAGATGGGTTTGCTTCATTTCGCGTTGTTGTGACCGCCGCAGACCTCGCAGGGTATTTTAGATTCAAAGGTCTCTCTTTGCTCTCGGCTCCGTCGTCCGTCATCCGTCTCCACCGGCCCAGGAAGACCCGGAAAAACTGCCGCACCAGGAGCCCTTTAAGGGGAAGCGTGCTCGTCTCGTGCCGGCCCAGGAAGACACCGGCAACACTGTCGCTCCAGCATCTCATGGTCGGGGCGGGGCTATGTCCCTCCCTTGTTTTGGCGCCGTCCACACCCCCACTGCGCATGCTCGGCCTCATCTCGGCCGGCCCAGGAAGACACCGGGAACACTGTCGCTGCAGGAGCCATTAAAGGGTAAGACACCACCGGGCGTTCAGCAAGCCGAGCATGCTCAGTGGGGGGTGTGGACGGCGCAACAACGACAAGGGAGGGACATAGCCCCGTCGCATCTAATAAAATTACACCATCTTCCCGTAGGGGAACCTGAGTAGTATGCGATACAGCCATGGGCTCAACGCATTTTCCCATTTCGTAGTTCCGGTAAGTGAAAAAGTGTGGTAGTTACCATGGAAACCAAACGGTAAATATAACGGTAGCTACGTACCTCAACCTAACGGAAACGACGAACTGAAAACTAATGGGCACTGAATAACGACCCCATGGCTGCATGCGCATACTACTCAAGGGTTCCCCTACGGGGAGATGGTGTAATTTTTTCTTCTTTAGGAATTTAAAAAATAAATACGGCATTAGCGACTGCACAAACGAAGAAAACCATGTTTATCTGCGCCCGTCTATGCAATGCAAGTCACAAGTTGAACAAATAAAAAAAGCGGTGGCTTGCTACTTATTCACCAATTAACTCGGGTGTGTAATATTCTTAAATTTCCAACTCGATTTTTTTTTCTTGTTGTGTGCAATATTCGCAGTACTCTTCGTGGGCTCAACTATCACCAAGCTGCTCAATGAATTGGCGAAAAAGAGAGAAAGTCACACATTGATGTGACGATACGGCGCGGAGCTCAGAATAGTGTAAAGGTATTGCTGGCTTGCAAACATTGATATTAGAATGCATTTATATAACAATCTCATTTTAAGCCATTTTTATGTCTAGGATATGGCAGCTCAGTGCATGAATAAAGTACTGCACTAGTGAACACGAAGTTTCTACTTGGTTCCTGGCAATGACAGTCGCTTTTCCCATCAAGTAAAAACAAGGCAACAGAATGATAAAGTACCATAAGCAAAAAACGTATGTGTGCCTCAAGTATTCAGCACGTTCAAATCAATTAGGCGTCATAAATTGGTTCCGTAGCCCATCCCCCTCACACGGCTGTCCGCAAAGCCCCACAGTATCTTTTACCTCGGAAATTTCCAGATTCAACTGAATGATACAATTTGAAGCATGTTGTCATTCATCGGAGGCACTTTCGCCTTCCGCCCATGTAATACACTACAACTGTAAAATAATGGACACGTTCTGTTTGAAGGCTACGGAGCGAAAAAGTTCAGGACTGGTTGCCGGTGCTGACCATTTAAATTATGCATTCCCTGTCTGCTCGAGCTGCTTTTGTCTGCACGTTAAATCCCGTCAAGCTTAACTTGAATCACAGTTGTTAGTGCACCGGCCACTCAATAGGATGGACCATGCGTTGATTTCAAGGAAAATGGCAAGCGGCAAGAAGTTTGTTTTTCTAGCCGACTGGGTATTATCCAAATATGCATATCTGACGACAACCTTCACATGCGTGTATTAGTGATGCTACCACTCGTGTGTGAGGGAATCCCAACTGGATTCAGACCCTGACGAATAGCAGTACTAAAAACTAAAGCTTTATTGTTTGTTTTATTGACAGACGATATTGCTGAAATTGATCACTGAACATCGCGGGACAATACGTTCACATTTGTGCTGGTGAGCCCGAGGTCGCGTGTTCGATTTATGGCCGCGGCAGCCGTTTTTCAGATGGAGGCAAAAAACAAAAACGCCCGTGCGTTGGAGATTTCGGCGCAGGTTAAAGGTCCCCAGGTGGTCAAAATTAATCCGGAGCCTTCCACTACAGCGCGCCTCATCGCCTGTGTAGCGTCGGCTCATTAACCCCAGAGTCAATGAATCAATCAACCAATCAATGCGCTCACGTGCAACGGGTTACATGGACGCAAGACTGAGTTCTACATGAACAACAATAACGAAATTTTCAAAACAATGGGATAAAATTTTGCACAATTGATTCAAAGCCATAGCTGTCCGCTTTATCCGAATGAGCGCAGTAAACTTATCTCATTGTTGGACCTTTCGTCTCAATGGATCTTTTGTCTCGCTGGACATTCAGGCTCGATTGGACCTTTCGTCTCGTTGGATCTTTCGTCTCGTTGGACATTCAGGCTCGAATGGACTTTTCGTCTCGTTGGACATTCAGGCTCGCTGATCACGTGGCGAATTGGACCTTTCGATTCGTTGGATCTTTCGCCTCGTTGGACATTCAGGCCACAACGATATTTTGGTAGAGGGCATTCAAGGTAGCTTAAGAGTGCTCCGGACATTCATTTAATAGCAGAGCCTGAATGTCCAATGAGACGAAAGATCCACCGAGACGGAAGGTCCAATCGAGCCTGAATGTCCAACGAGACGAAAGATCCAGCGAGACGGAATATTCACTGTTGGACCGTTCGTCTCGTTGGATCTTTCGTCTCGTTGGACCTTTAGACGCTGAATCCCCGCGTATGTGTACGAGAAGCAGCGGCGCGGGAAGTGAAAGCTCGAACATGTGTATTCGCTACCTCGTTAGCACCTATGCCAGTGTGGGCCGGGGTCCACACCAGTTGCACGGGGTCGGTTGGGGGGCTTTAGAGGACAATTTTGAGGGCTACGGGGGATATAAATACTTTGGTGAAGTGCCGGATGGCCTGCTGCGAGTCTGATAGGATGGTGATTGGGGTGGGACTCTGGGAGAGCGCAAGGACAATGGTCGCTTCCTCCGCCGTAGTTGCACATGGTGGCAGTGCGTGTCGGGACGTTGATGTCAGGTCCGGTAACCGCGACGGCATAGGCCGGTTTGTGTGGGTATTTGGCTGCATCTACGTACATGGTGTGTTTGTCAGGTAGGTGGAGTTTTGCATGATGACTTGCACGAGCTGCTCGGCGGTTGGCATGGAATATGGAGTGCATGTGACGAGGAAGCGGTTTGATGCGGATGAGAGCTCTGATGTTGCGTGGAATACGTTGGGGGTAGTGGATGTTATGAGGGGTGTATGGCTTGTGATTTGGAGTAGGTAATGGCCCGTGGGTGTGGTGGAGAGTCTGGCCAGTTGGGCTGTCCGGTGGGGCTCAAGATGTTCAGGGATGGTGTTATGAATGCCTAGTTACATACGGCGATTGATAGGAGCTCCGGGAGGAAGGAGCAAGGCGACGCGATATGCTTTGCGGAGGATGGAATCCGGGGCGTTTATTTGAGTGTTCAAAATTAAACCGGTCAAAATTAAACCGGAGCCCTCCACTACGGCGCGCCTCATCGCCTGCGTTGCGTCGGCACGTTAAACCCTACAATCAATCCGATTCAACCTCGGTAAATCGATATCGTCCTATTTAAAACTGCGCCATCAATTTGTTGATGTAGATAGCCAGCTATTCTGACTGCTTTTCCGTAAAATCAGGTGTCTCGCAAGGAAGCGTCGTAGGGCCATTGCTTTTCTTAATTTACAGCATTGATGTCACGATCTGAATTAATGAGAGCGTTAGTATCCGATTGTTTGTCCACGGCTCCTTAGTTTACAAGGAAATTTAAAATAAAAATGGGCAGGCTATATTAAACGACACTATTGCGCTATATATACTGGTGCGATATGTGGTATATAGAACTAACCCTCTCGTCCTGAAACCCACTCCACTGGCGCCTCCAGGCGAAAAGATCCTTGAAATCGGTTTCCATGTGTAAATCATTGCGTTATCCTTCTTTCAGCCGAGTTGAGGAAACACATTGAGCGGAGGGCAGATTCAGAATACGGCCAATATTATTGAAAAAATAGTTTTCATGTGCGTTACCAACAACAAAAGTCTTTTTTATTACCAGTACTGTCTTAACGACTTTTTAACATAGTCGAGTACATCGACGTTGTTTGCCCATCCGCTAGCCGCCAATTTGGTCGCATAAGGCATCGGCTTAAAGGGGCCATGAAGACAAAATGTAAGCTTGGTTCATTCGAAAGACGGCCTAGTTCTAATAACACTGACACCATTTTTAACGCAAACTTCACTTATATGTGCCAAATAGTTAGGAAAACAGACCATGAGACCCATTAGTTCATGTCCCGTACTAGAACCTACGGCGTGTTATGGGCAGCTCTGAGTTTGCCTGCGGCCGGTCAAATCTTACGCAAATAAACAAGGGTTATAAGCTCGGAAGAATGAAAGTTCCGAACGCACACGTAAACATATAAGCACCAGAGCGTACTGCGCGCACTATGCCGGTTATAGCTGTACCGCGATCCGGTGCGTTGAGCTTACACACCCACACTGGCATAAGCGGCATGGCCCTCTGAGACTGTGTCGAGCATACCCAATGTTTCACGAAACGAGTACTCCCAACCCTAACAAACTTTTTCCAGGCACGAATACGGCTTAAAACAAAGGGAGGGTGGGCAGCCGTTTTGAATGATATGGTGGCGGGATCTAGGAGGACTGGCAGAAGACAAGGCGGTCCGATCATAGCCTCCGAGATCACCCCGCGTGCGGCGTGATCTCGGAGGCCATGGCGCGCGGGGTCATCTTGGAGGCCATGGTCCGACCACGGCCGAGCTAGAGGGGTGGCGTGCGCGCATTTGCTATCCCGGCCATGGTCCGACGTTCGCTGCAGCCTTAGTCCGCAGTCCGCACGCTTACGTTCGCTTCAGTAAATGCCCTGCATACGTCATCACAGACGTCACGAAACAGATGATTCAGCGGGAGAATTGAAATTGTGGCGTAAATTGTTTAATTTCTCAGTGAATATAGTTTTGTGCCTGACAGCGCTGTTGGCACCATAAAACACCATATCTTTTCAGCAAAATAAACTTGTATTTTGTCTGCATGACCCTTCAAATACCCCCCGCCCCTCACCCCGCATGTTAAAACATTTAGCTTTCACACGTTAATTAGGTGTAGACTAGAATATGCGTGTATTGGTTGGCACCTGGTCTACAAGAAGTAAGAATACAGTGCCCTTCCACTCTGCGAAGAAGGACGACCCCCAAAGCTGTGGCTCCGAGACTCAACGTGAGCAACAATATGCTTTGATTGATTGACTGTAGGTTTTAACTCGCCGACGCTTCACAGGCGATGAGGCGCGCCGTAGTGGAGGGCTCCGGATTAATTTTGACCACATGGGGATCTTTAACGTGCGCCTAAATGTCGAACACAAGGGCGGTTTTGCTTTTCGCTTACATCAGAAAATCGGCCGCAGCTGGACAATATGCTTTGACCGGGTCGTAGTCGAAGGGGTGCACGAAGCAAAACACGTTTGTTAGAAATTTGCGATTGATCATACGCCCCGGTTAATTACCTGAATAAAGCTTGGACGAACTAGGGTTGTATTCCAGTGGGCAAAAATGAGACTGTAGTTTCCCTCCTGCAGAAGCCCATGTATTGACAGCAGACGACTATTCCAAAGTATTTACAACGTCACTGTGAACTGTATAATTTCGAAAAGTAAATCAAACTAATAAAACTCTACGCAGTCTTAGAGGCGCCTTAGTGGCTAATTTTAACATAATTAGTTTCGGGATATTCCGAATAAACAGCAGTTAGAGCCACTTTCTGTAATGATACTCCCTCCTATAACGGGCGTGCTTCACTGTGCAAAACTCCATGTGGGCAAGGCATCTTATGGAGGCCGAGGTTACAACAGTCTCCTTAACGTGGGCATGACCTGTTAACACATGCGCATTCCTGGAAAGACATTGTTAGGGGAAATATAAGCCACCTTATATGAGATATGAAGGCCCTATGGCTTCTTTCTTATTTTTTTTAGTTCTTCCACACGCGGAAGGCGCGGCGCACAGCTTTACGATGCCGGGGGCTTCCGTGGGCTCTGCAACAGGGCGACACGCTCGCTCTTTGGGAGCGGTACGATAAGGAGGAGGCAAATCCGTTCGGGTAGTTAAGGATACGGCAAATAAGTTGAATAACACACTCAAGGCGTTCCTGGCTACCGGCGTCTCGATCAAAAGGGAGCGCCTCTGATCATTATTATCATCATCATTGTTGTCTACATCGCCCTGTTTCCGGACGCCATCTGCTGGATCCTAGCCAAAGTAGACCTGTGCACCGGTCAGAAATCGCCGGCGACTGTGTGGTGGTGTTTTTTCCTCTGGCGGCGGCGTCGGAATGGTGCGGGTACGGTTTACTAGAATATTTGTGGCAGGGTGTCGAACCGGAATTTTTTCGGTTTCGCTTCAGGTTAAGGTTCAAGCCTTTCTGGTTCAGTTCGAGATTGGGTTCCGGAGCACGATTACGTTCCGATTTGAACTTGATCGAGCCGCTTCAAACGGGTTGTAACGGGTTGGGAGACGGCGCATAGCTGCTGCGTCTCAGGAAGTGATTGCGTCATCGTTGAACGAGCGGTGGCGCGCGCTATTCTCTGGCGTCATATCGTAGCGCGTTGCCGTCGGAGAGCGTGTCTCGCGCGGCCTCGGCATAACGCCCCCCCCCCCCCCCCCCCCCCACCTTTCACACTTTCTCCATACTTTCATCCTCCGCTTTCCTGCTCGCTCTATCTTCGATGGCCTCTTTGTTCTCCTGGTTACAACAAGGCCGACGCTGAGGGGCTACGCGAAACCACAGGAGCGGGCGCTTAAGAGCTGCGCTCTAAATCATGCCTCTACGTAGCTGCTGCGGTGCCGCATTGTGATGCACTCCCCTCCCGACCAGGGACGGGCCGCACCTCATCTCCAAATTATGCACCCTCGCCGCAGTCAGTCTTCTGGCAAGCAGGCATGCAGCCTTCTGGCCAGGGGGCAGTGCCCCGGTGCCGCTGATGCTCCCCCCCCCCCCTTCCGCCTCCACATTGTCGCGTCCTCTACTGAATCTTCTGGCAATGGACAGCCTGCCTGGAGGCTGCCCATTGCTCTGTCAGCCCACTAAGCAGATGACAATTTCGGCCACCATAGTTGTTTGGTAGCATCGAGTGTCACCGTCGTGCGTCTTTACAACACCCCCCGGGGGGTGGCTCGTGACGGGATGCCGCTCGTCTCCAAATCACGCGACCCTATCGGAAGCTTCTGCTGGTAAGCGCGCAGCCTCTTTGAAGGGCAGGTAACGCCTCTGGGCAGCAAAGAGCCTGCTCGGCTGCCATCTCTTGGTAACATCCAATGTCTACACCTGAACGCTCGCACGCACACGTATTTTCGCACAGTGAGACAAAAGACACATTTTAAGTAAACTTGTTGGCCTTCTACGCTTTTCATTTACCTATAGTTCCAACGGCAGTTTAGCTTTAACACGAGATTATTAACAGTGCTAGAAGTCGGAAACTGCGCGGCATCGGCGTCAGCCTCCACCTGCAAAGAGTGGCAGGAGGCGTTTAGAGCGATTTCATTCTCCCCACCTTCCACGTGCTAACAGACCGCCTAGAAGGAAGGAACGGCTATATGACTCGCTGAATATAGGGAGACACCGACGATTGAAACTTGCTAATGGCACTTCAGGGAGAGGTGACAGCGAGTGGGTTTTAGTAAAAGTGGTAGTCTAGTGAATTCACAAGCAGTAGTGTAACGCCCTGCATTTTCACAAAAATGAGGATTTGGCGAAAGAAACACCTGTAATCGTTTTAATAGCGTTAGCGGAGATAATTGGTAGGACAATTTTTAAGAAACAAAAATTTAAAAATAAAAAAAAATCACAAAAACTAGCTGACAAAATAAAAAATGTGGGCTTATACATTTCCCAAAAGACCGAAGAATAAACGAAAAACTTCCGTGAAAGGACGTTTTAAACACCTATAAAATAGCGTAAATGGACAAACTCTGCAGTAGGCCTTCCATAGTCTAAAAACCCTATTAACGAAGTAAACGCACTTCATAGCTATATTGGTCTATATGTTTGCATCACTGGTGAAAACAAACAAAAGAAAACTTAAAAAGAATCATATAGTCCACTGTTTTTCGCTACTCATAGCCGTATTTGGCTGAAAAAACCCACAGTCTACACAAGCGGCGTAAGAATACTACGCATTAGTAGCCAAGTCTCCGAATTTCTGCAGATCTTGTTCTTTCAGTTTTGCTGGTTCCTACCTTCTGATTTCATATATGCAGTGAAACCCCGTTAATCCGGATTTATCGGCACCGAAGAGATTGTCTGAATGAACCGAGCGTGCGAATTATGGCGAGTGAGGTCATAACACCTAAATTATGCTTTCCATATTCACAAACCTTTATTTTTTTTAAAACGTTAGTAACTGTCGTTGGCGGACGACACAAAAGACATAAAAAAAGACAATTTCTATATATCGCTATAATGCAAGGTTTTATATTAAGTACCGTAAACAAATTGGGAAGTTATCGCAAAAATGAGAGTTTATTTTTTAAATTTGTCGTGGAACCTAAGAGCTTTGTCGTCTTTTACCCAATCTGTGCAGTTTAAATTGGCGGAGAATGGTTTTTATGGTTCTAACGTGGACGTTAAGCGGGGCATTTCTCTGTCCCATTTCAGCTCTATTCGTGGATGGATCATTTGCCTTTTATAAAATACATATAATTTATAGAAATCTGAGGGAAGTCGCTATCACTACAAGTCATCGTGGAGAGCCGGGCGGATAGGGCTCTTCTCACGCCGTACGCGTTCGAGGAACAGACTAATGCAACGTGTTTTTTTGATAATGAAAGAACGTGTAAGGGCCGTATTCTGGGGATAATGTCAGAAAAATCGATTGTGGTTTTTTTTCAGTGTGTCGAACCAGAACCGAACCGAACCGAAAACCGGAACTGAACCGGTATTTTTGCCGGAACTGAACCCGAACCCAAACCGTTATTTTTTGAGCACGCTGAACCCGAACCGGAACTGAACGGAAAAAAGTAATAACGGTTACCGGTTCATGCCGGAACGGTTTGACCCTCCGTTGTTGATATTGCGCAGTGAATGCAATTCAGGCCTTTTTTTCTTTCACGTACCATCAACTTCGTACCCGCTCGCGCACTTTCCCCTCCAGACAATTCGACACTATCACGGTCTATGTAACAACAGGAGAAATGAATTAGCACCAATGTAGCAATGGTCTGTTGCTGCTGGAAACGCGAGCGTAGTGCAAGCTGACCAAACGAAATGCCCTTCTCGGCAGCTTGCAGGGGATATAAAATGACTTTGCCCTTCCCTAGCTGCGACTTTATTGGAGCAATCAGGCTTCAAGAGTGCTCTACGGCGCAACAGCGAAAGCCCACACCCGATGTGTGCAAACTTTTTGCATTTCATAATTTGTTTAAAAGGTCCGACACCTGCCAATTGTTAATACTTGACAAGTGTGACCGCAGGAGCTGCTCAATGGCTAAGCCGTTTGCTGCTGACCACAAGTGGCCTCGATCTCCCTTCCCCACGACCGTTTTTCTGAAGTAGATGAAAATCGAGAACGTCCGTGTATCGAGATTTTGATCTACGTTTAATATCACCAGCTGGTTAAAATAAGTCTGCCGGCATGCAACATGAGCTGCGCCTCGGAGAAGAGATATAGCAGGGGCATCAGATGCGCCAGTTTTTTTTAATGTGTTTACACGGAAAACAACAAAAAAGAAAAGGCGAATCACGTTATTTTAAAATATTACACAAAAAGTAAGCAAAACCGAATAAGTAAACAAAGCACCAAAACGTGGACATTGCTGTATACACTTTCTTTGCCCTGTCTTTCAAAACCATACGTGTCATCAATGTGAAGGAAGTGAATTAATGTCTGAAGGGGGGGCCAGTTGGTTCATTATGAACTGAAGCAAAACAGCGCGAAAACAACGAAGGACGAGGGAGAACACACACACGAGCGATGGTTGTGCGGGACACACACACAGCGCTCGTGTGTGTGTTCTCCCTCGTCCTTCGTTGTTTTCGCGCTGTTTTTGCTTCAGTTCAGAAGGAAGTGAGTTCCGTGGTCAGTTTTTAAGGACAGTGCAGTGGAACAGTTCAGATTTTTACAGATACAAATAACAACCGATATGTCAGGGAAAACTGTTAAGGTGTAAACTTAATCCCGTGGCAAGAAACTGCAGCCCTCGACTTGTTTTGGAAGCAGAAACAGTAATAAAGCAGAATGACACGTGCAGAAAGGCAGACCGGTACCTCACACTGCCCCATTCACCCAGCGATCATCTTTTCTGCTTGTTCTGCAGTTTTATCTCGTTCAGATGTGCTTTTTTTCGAAGGTGCACTTGTACTGACAGCCCAACTCGCTACATTACTTCTACTGCTACTCGCTCCGGAGGGGAGCACTGCTGTGGACGAATTAAAGAGCGTCTACCCAAAAAAATTCCCATCTCATGCTCCGCGCGTCAAGTTTCAATTTAATTTTGTAACAGCATAACCTGTTAAAAGATTCCGCAGTGTAGCGCACAGAACGATGGCCGGGGGTCAAGCGGTACGATGACATACTGATTGTAATGCACACATCCGGTATAGCTATCTCAAAAGGAATTGCAGTGGTCAGAGCAATAATGCAGTGACCGAGCGTTAACTAAAGCTTAGGTTTAACAAAAGTGTGGCTAACACATTTGATAAGGTGACAGCTAACAAATTATTCAGGGTGACCAATTAATCTAATTCATTGGTAGTACTTACGTGCCCTGTTGTAGGAGTTTTCTGTTTTGTTACAAATATAAAAAAATGTGCGCCATTGGTATTAAGCGCTAGTATTTGAACGCGTCCGTACGCAGGCTTAAATTGAAGGCTTCCGGGTTATCGTGATGGGCGATTCCATAGCGACGATTGCGATTTTCCCAAGAAAGGAAAGGGCAGAAAATATATCCCACCGTCATACCTCTTGGCGGTGGCTTTATGAATAGTCGCTAGGATAACATAAAGCCTGGTCGAGGAAGTAGGTAGTGAATCGTCGCCACTTGATCTGTTCTTCTAATATCTTGTAATTGTTTAAAGTTTACTTTCTAATTGCGCCCCTGCCCTTGGGGAACAGCAGCATTTTGATTTTTTTTTTGTATTTTGATTTGAATGTCGTTTTAAACTTCTAAATGTTTTTTTTTATTTCAGTGATAATTCAACTCATCGAACCGGTTCAAGCTCCCGAAACGGTTCGCGAACTGGTTCGGTACGTGATTTTTGTCGAGCCGGAACTGAATCGGAACGAAATGACTTTGCCTGAACCAGAACCGTAACCGAACCGGTATTTTTTTCTGTTCATCACACTGTTTATTTTATATTAGTGTCTGAACTGTGTGCGTTGAGTTTTTTCTTCAAACTTGCACGCCTACTTGCATCTTAACTGTTGAGTATACAATTATAATATTCGATGTGTTTATTTAACAATGTAAGGAGAACACGTGAGTAAAATTTGAAGGTTGTAATTGAAGTACTTTTCGTAATATGGGCTCGAAGTTGGAAGAAAATCTTGCATTCCTCCGTCTAACGACGATGACGATGGTTGTGCGGGACGCGTGTTTCCAAACGCTTCGCTGTACAGAGCATCCACGTGACATGTGTGATGTCACTGCGCGCACTATTCTTTTGAGCGCTGCTAAAACGAACCGGCCGTTCCGGCTCTGTAGCCTTGACGTAGAACACTGAGTGTTGGCGCTGATGGCTTGGGTTCGAGCCCCAGCACGTCTATATCTTGTTTTTTTTTTCATTGCCTATTTTATTTCTAAATTTCATTTTTATTTTCTCAAATGAAATCTACGCGTCGTTTTTGTTAGTAATGGTGATTTGGTATGTTTTAGGCCGCTTTAGACTTGGGGCGCAGCCAATAACCACGTTGAATTACCGTTCTCCATCGCGCGAACAGACATGTCACGTGGGTGCTCTGTGCAGCGAAGCGTTTGGAAATACGCGTACGGGACGCTTTCCCGTGATGGATTCTTTGGTTGGCCAATACCACGCTGCGAGTATGTGCTGCTCTGCAGGTACTCAACACTTTTCCAGAATACCCACAGGAACTCTGGGTGTGCACTCCGTAGTACTAACATTCGGGTTTAGGAGTGTAGGGCGCGAATCCGTACCTTCTGGTTGTTGTTCGCTTCGACCGTGTCGAACTGGAGCAATCAATCGGTCGGACGACGGTTTCATAACACGAGGGACCCAGGTTGGATTCCGGCCACTTCACCCGCGATCATTGATCACCATCTTCACAGAAAGTTTGCTTTCCTGCACGGGAGTATTGGAGTACAACGGCATCACTGGGGTCATTAAAGCTTCGCTTTAAAATTAGACTCTGAGCCGACCTTGACATTTTATTGCGAAAAATGTATATTCTTGTCAGCGACGAAACATTTTTGGAGAAATTTATACCAGGCGTAAATTCAACATAAATATAAGAATTGCCCCTCTGGAATACTTTCGTAGATAGATATCGCTAAAGTCGATCGACGTGCGTGGGCAGGTAGAGACGGGGGTCCGTCTTGTCGAGTTTCAATTTTTTTACAGTAAGAGAAAAATTTTCCTCGGGAGAATATTGGTGAGTCTGAGCATTAGAATGATCAGGGAATGATTTAAGTATATTCCAAGCAAATTGAAGTGTTCCACCAGGCACCCTTTGTTAGTTGTTATCTGAAAGCACCCGGAGGCCGCATTAACGGGGTTTTACTGTTTAGCACCTGTTTTCAAAACCCTTCGATGAATATAAAATATGCATTAGGCAAATATTCATTACTTCAACGCGACATGTCAATCTTATGCTAGACCCAACATACCAGCGCAATACGATGCACAGAGAAAAATATTTTATAGCATTCAGGTGGTTGTCATATTGTGTGTGCTACAAAATTTCCGGATTGGTCGAGAGCGGGAGCGCCACGAAATTTCCAAATGTCAAGGACCCTGAAAATATAGAGGGCTGTGCAATCCACCTCAACCGGCCCACTAATTCGTCTAATCCATATTATTGAATACACCAATCCCACTAATTCACGTTACATCACCCAATCATCTCACTAATCCGCATTGTCTTTAATCCATGCGCCCTTTAATTTGAAGGTTGAGCAATTAAACTCAAGATTACAGAAAATGCTGTCGCATCGACTTTGAAAGCTGAGTTGAGAAAGGGCCAAAGTTTTTTCTTTTAATTGTCACACTCTCAGAGCAGTAAACAAGGGACACAATGTCCCTGTACATGAAGCCCCGGTCACGTAGAGGACTGCGAGTGTTTGTGTCTCACTGCTGTTTGTATATAACTGCCTGTTCGAGCGAGAACAATTGGAAGATATGGATTTACTGTTGATAGTGTACCTGAGGCCTTCACAACGAGGCATGTTGCATTAAAATTACGGACACATTGAAAGCTCTGCACAATATTAGACACCGTGTACATAGGAACCGTGAAGAATAAACCCTGATATGTTGCCTCGGAAAATAAGTTTAATTTGACCTATTCTATATGCAAAAGAAAACTGGGGGATACGGGCAGTATCTAATGCAAATTGATAGTAAATACGCACAACTTTACAATGAATTCAGGATAAGAAGAGAACCTGATGGGCCGTGGAACTACCGACTATGCATAATATTTGGTGGAGCTGTCAGGCGAGAGTTAAAAATATCTTCAGACGCGAGGTAGAGCACCATACTAAAAAAACTACAATAACACCTTTGAAGGCCCCGGAACCAGTTCGGAACGGTTCCTTCGATTCGTTCCGGTTTGGGTTCAGTTCCAAAATGGCGGAGAAAATATGGGTTTGGTTCACTTCCGGGCGAGAATTCGGGTTCGGTTCCGGTTCGGTTCCGGTTGCGGTTCGACACCCTGGCCATAATTGAAGCCGCTGCCTCAGCACGAGCGCCAAACGCAAGCAACGGCCAGCACTCAGGCCATCTAGCCTTAGAGCGATTTTCCTCAGCGGTCGACGTCTTTTCGACTCGACGCGACGCTGCATCCTGCCGCCCGCGGCGTGATTTGTGCGCACCTGAATTTTCCGCGGAATGTGGCTAACCTCACCCAATGGCGTTTTTGTTAAGGGGGAGGGGGGGTAGCTAAGAAGGGATTGAGGGATATAAAAGTGCTAACTTCTACTTAGCGGTACCAAAAGTGGCCGCATGCACACGTTTCCTTCGTACGACGATTCACATATGCCCGTACCGATGTCACAAATGACCGGTGGGTTCCGCAAGTTTCGTCTGTTACAGTCTGTATATGATTGGTTGCGGTAAATAATCCTATTTCTCAATTTTGTGGCATCTGTTTTCACAAAACACCTTAAATAGCTGCGAAAGATAGCCTTTCAAAGGAATAAACTGGCGTCTGCTAGCAACCCCCCAGAGCGAGCGGGCACGCCACGCGGCCAGGCTGCAATTGGCCGTCAGTTGGGAACGCCTGCTGCAGCCAGCGCCATCTACAACTTTCTAACGCGTAATGGGCCCCCGCTCTCCGGTGTTTCGCTCCCTGGCCTAGGCACCGCTGGTGGATACCAAAGTCGACCCCTGTTCTCGAACGGTGAAGGTCTTCCATTAAATTTGTTTCTTTACTTAGCGTCCTGTTATCGAACAAACTTAACAACAAAAGGTAGCAGAAGAACTACTTTTTTTATGTTTGAAAATAGCAATTAACAAACGCTGAGAGATTTGTTTTGTTTTATGTAAGTTTTCCACCGGTGATTTATGCTAGGGCTTGTTTGGTGGGTAGAACAAAAAATTTGTCCGCGTTTATACACCATACAATCGTTGCCGAATTTTCCAGCGTTGTATTCTGTATTGATTGATAGAATTGCGCCTGATAAAGAAACCAAAAAACAGAACTGTGCTCGCGTCGCGGGTAGGCAGTTACGGCGGTGCCCCGACGATCGGTGACCCAGACGAGAGCTCATTGCTCCCCGGTGGACGCCATTGACAGTACCGCCGGGCAGACGGAGCGCGGCTGTACACCGCCAGTGTTCGTACATGGACTAGTTTCGTTGTGCGCTACCGCAACCAAAACTCAAGCTCTCGGAGGTCCAAATTCTAGACTTTTGCTTCCCTTTCAGATCCTTCTTCCAGTATTGGCCCGCAGTTCTCACTAGGCTCCAAAAGAAGGCCGGGTACTCTGAAAGTGCTGCTGGCTGCAGTTACTGCTGGCGCCACGACCGCGCGGGCTTTGCTCTTCACGCCGCTGATCCGCAACGCCTCCTCTGCTATGGCCGTGCCTGCACGAACCAAACTAGAGGCCTTGTGTTCCGTTTCCTCTGGGGCGGCAAGCCAGGCAAGGTCAAGAGGCAGGAGCGTACCGACTACCAAGGCGTAAGGGGGACGTCGGCCTCACAGACTCGGGCGTGTTAGCGACAGCACGGCACGGGAGGTGGTCGCGACTGTGATGACTCTTACTGGCGTTTTCGCCCCGTGCTGCCTCAGCACTAACTAGCGATTTTATGTGCAGAGCTCCTTTAGAAACAACGCCCTCGTAGCGGGCAGAGCGTCGCCCTTTTGTAACGGCGCAGCTAACGCCCTCGTTGATATCCAACAGATTGTTTCCGACATGTATCTCTTCGGTATTCCACTCAAGGAGTTGGCCGAAATGCTGTCCTCTGACCTCCCTCCTCCCCTAAAGAACTCGCTTGCAAACAGTACACAACCCTGTAGGAAACTAACTCTGGCAGGTCTTTCGTAACCCAGCCGGGCGTCTTTTGAGTGGCTCTATGCGTGTGGGAACCTCCCCTTCTATCACAGGCAGTTTGCTCGCGTGGGATTGGCGAGTCGCGGACCTACATGCTTGTTCCGCGACGCGCCCGAAACAACCGACATCCCGTACCCGATTCTCAGGTTTCTCAATCCGGTCCCACACGCGTCGGTGAACCAGATTGTTTCGCTTCTCGTCGAGTGCTCCTATCGGGTCTGGCTGGCCCGCTGCGATGCTGGTGACTCTGACCGGCGGCTAGGCCTCCACGAAGTGCGGAAGGAAATCTGGTTCCACCTGCGAAGGGAGCAGCGACGGCTCGGGCTTGAGATTTCACGTTCACATGGTCTCGACCGGTTGTCATTCTCGGGGAGGTGGGGGGGGGGGGGGGGGGGCATATCGGTCGCTTTCTGATGCTATGGTGGCTAGTGTTTCGCTAAGTGCTTGGCTAGTGCTTCGGTGGAGGCTATATAAGCACATACTGATGCTTCTCTCTGATCGCAGGTTTTCGTGCGACGCGCGTCTTGTGAATGAGCACTGCGGTGGGTTTTTGATCGCTCTGGGATTTCCCCTCGCCTTGAAACATGATGAGATGCCGCAAACATGCCGCTGCTCGAAAACAAAACGAAAGAACCAGCCCTTTTGGCTCGGGAGGACATAACCTTATTGTCGTTGAGGGGAGATGATCTGTGGAATTAGTTTCGTTGCTCTTGGGGGGCGACACTCATGTGTCAGCCCCCCTCCCCCCATCTGACAACGGTAAGGTCACGGGTTGGAGCCTCTCGCGGCGTGTTCAGGAGGTATCATGGCCGCCATCTTGAGAGCAGTTCAAGGCTACGCCACCGCTCCACAAGAAAGCGACCGAAATGGGTTTTGGGTGAGGAACACGCGCTATTTCTTCCCCTCCACCTGCGCTTCCTGAGGGCGATTCTTTCGTTGGTGCCTGAACCTTGGCAAATCCGATTTTCTTTTCCCCATCGAGCGGAAGGGGGGGGGGATAAGGCACGGAGAAACTAGCAGCATATAAACTAAAACGAATATCGATGCCTACGCCACACCCCAGCCTAAGCACTGAAAAAGCGAGAAGTCTAGAAAAAATACAGAGAAACACCTGCTTACATAATTCTGGACTCCCACTTAAGTTTTTAGAAAAATATAATGAAGACTGCAAACAATTTCACTAAAGAGCCGATTTATTTCAT
This sequence comes from Haemaphysalis longicornis, assembly GCA_013339765.2. Classification (NCBI taxonomy): domain Eukaryota; kingdom Metazoa; phylum Arthropoda; class Arachnida; order Ixodida; family Ixodidae; genus Haemaphysalis; species Haemaphysalis longicornis. The sequence goes on along the minus strand of JABSTR010000564.1, from coordinate 16,419 downwards.
ACAGTTTGGAAGTGCCATAAAACCTTGTTAGAGTCCTGGGAGGAAGCCTTGTACAGCTCGAACCCTGCACAGCAGTTAGGGCTGCTTAGTAGGGCTAGGGCTGGCCAAATAACATCTGGGGGGCTGTATTTGGATCCCACCCTTCATCTCTCCCCCTTTCTCCAGCAGATTTTACCAAATAAACTTACTTGGCATATTTAGTTACTCTAGTTTGGCCGTGCCTTCCCTGCCGCGGCTTTCTCGCTTCTCCCAAAACGCGCTGCAGGGCGCTTGATGTCTACACAGTAAAACAGGGCATCGACCATGAACTAGATTTTTCTGTTTTTCGTTGTTGTAAAGTGAAAAACTGGACTATTTGGCGATACATTGTCGGCGTGACTGCCAGGGAAAATTACTAAAATAGCGAAAAGAGAACGGGGATGTAATAAGTGAAAAGAGTCATCCGCAAATTATGTGTTTATGTTCCGTGTATTTATTGCAGGTGGTTTCGTCAATGAACCGCAGCTAAAGGGGTCCGCTCCTGTCTTGCGTCTTTTCTTCTGTCCTTGTGTTTTGCGCTGTGCAATCCTGTCGTAACTGTTGATGCTGTGGTAATTATAGTCAGGGATCAGAACACTACTGGAATTCAGTGTAGGCTGTCTGCTCTGACGCAAAACAAAAAATGTTTTTTTTTTTATCAAATCACACTACAAGCAGAAAACTACAACTTGTTTTCTTTTAGAGTGCTGCGTATCAACCACGCAGGACGTCTTGCATGAACTCAGCTGTGATAGCAGTGCCACGGCCCACTATAATAATCATGAGCACGTCATGCAGGAGTACAACGTTAAAAACGAGGAATTTTGCCACCTCGGCAGCAGTGGCTCGTGGATGCGCCTTCGTCTCAGCGTATCATGTTAAATAATTTGTCGCGGACGGCTATCCACTTGTTCCCCGAAGACGAAGTCGGAAGTGGACCGAGCAGATTCATTCCAGTTTGCCGAAATGGTGCGTCATCAGGATCTAGCGTATGAGTTATTCCTGCAGGTTTGACGGGTGGTGCCTTGCGGCGATCACAGTCGCGGTAGGTCCTTACATATAGTGTTGCATTGACGCTCGCAGTTGTGGAATGTATGGGGGTTCCTCGGGGCGACCTACCTAACCAGCACTCCGGCGTAGGCCACCACGCTAGCTCCCGGCGTGTCAACCACGCGGCCTCCGGCAACTACGGCAGCCCAGCGAGTTTCGCCGATACGAGAACACATTAGACAGTAGTGCCGAAGCACAGCCGTTTTTTTTTTGGGAACTCCCAAAGCATGGGAGCACAAGGCTTCACGGCGTTCACGAATCACGCCGTCCTGGTCGTGATCGCGGACGGGAGGCAGGCACTCACGGCGCGCGACTACCTGAGACACACGTCCACGGACCACTGTCACCGCCGCGCTGTTCTGACGATGCTGCCCAGAGCGCTTATGCCGCGCACGGACCCGGTGGTGCCATCTCTCGGAGGCCGACGAACCAGCAGAGCACCGGACCGGTTTGTTTCAGTGCGGCACGTCTCTCCTCGTGCGCACCGGCACGGGAACGCGGACCAGTGATGCCAATTTAGCGGATTTGCCGCTAAATCTGGCGGATTTGATTTTATTCTGACGGGGAAAAATTAGTCTAGCGGCTAGTGGATTTTTGACGGGCCATTTCATACATAGCCGATTTCTGGCGGATACCTCACGCAGTGCACCGATATAAAATCGCCCTCAAGAAAGGCCTTATGGCTTTGCTTTCAAGCTTGTTTAAAAAGTCGTAATTCCGACAGAGCAGATTGCCGTTCTGACGTGCAGACGTGAGGACCACTTGAACCCAAAGCCATATCTGGGCTACCTGTTTGAGACGTACGTTATTCGTGAAAGGTCAGAAGACCGACGGGTTCGTCTCGCAGATGAAGCTGTGAACGAGAAAGCTGCATAAGGTTTATTACACGCTATAGATCAAAGAGGCAGCGACTTTACAAGGTTACTGTTGGTCCAGGAAACATCACTCTTATCGGTCGAAACGCTTTGGCGTCATGAAGGAGCCATTGATTCCTTGCTGGAAGCAATGGCATTGCCCGCTGAGACAATGAAAAAATGCAAATTCATTAATGATGAAGCAAATAACGCAGCACACTCACCCGAAGCAAGTATTACACGCAGTCGTTCTGGTGTGGAAGTCACTCTGTAAGGCGCCTGCGCAAAACGTGTTCGCCAGCTGGCCAGGATTTGCCATGTCGATGCTATGCTGCCGTTTTCAAATGCCGAAGTAGACATGACGTTTAGTTGCTTAAAATTGTAAACCCAAGCTGCGGAACAAGATAAAGCCTGAAACTAGAAACGCTATCTTCGTCATAAGAGCGGGGATGAAGCGATTGGATTGATGTTTTGATTACGACTTCCCGCGAGTTCTTATTGATCGGGATTGCAACGTATGTTGAAGTTCCTTTCTGGTCCCTGAACAAGTACCTGAACAAGTTCCTGTAGAGATATATCAGACGACGACAACGGCGACGAAGACCTCGATGTGTTTTTTGTTGACCTGTGAGTTTTTTTTTTCATCAGGGTGAACATTTATAACTTTTAGCCTCATCTGTGATGAGGGTGACCAATGACGACCACCGCCGCCCTGAAGCTTCAAGTGTTCTAATTAGACTCTTTGGAAGACTCTTTTATATGTTATTTCAGCTCGCGCAGTTTTTTGGGAGATTCTAAGAATGATAAAGGTATTTATCATACTAAATTGCACTGTTTTTTCAGAAATAGGCCCTAGCGGAAAATTTAGCCGATATGTTTTAGAATCTAGCGGAATCTGGCGATTTCTTATGGCTTTTTAGTGAATCTGACGCCCAGCGTGGCAACACTGCGCGGGACGCAGTTCTTCACGATTCCACACAGTTTTTTTGCCCAACTAAACTGCAGAGCATTTCTTTAACTCACGATGTCACCCGGCTTGCGTGCCTCGGCGTCCGCAACGCCGTTCCAGGTGCGCCCTCTCCCCCACTCTCCTCTCCCGCATCACGCTACCTCCTCGCTCTCAACAACAGGTCCGCACCCCTCCCCTACACTATATAAAAAAAATATTACCGGCGCCTGGTTTTCGATCCCACGACCCTGCGGCGGAACGCAAGGTACTGTGCTGCTCTACCCACTGGCCACAAAGCCGACACAGAATGAAGGCACGAACGCGCTTATATCCGACTCATTCAAACTACGTCAAGAAGCTGCTGATACAACGCATTCACTACCTGTGGGCGAACGCGAGGTACAGGCTCTTCCCACTGCGCCACAAAACCGACACAGAATGAAAGGCTACGAACGCGCCTTATATCCTGACTCATTCAAACTACGTCAAGAAGCTGCTGATACAACCATTCCTACAACGCCCCAAACACTAACGTTAACGCAATACACCCACCCCTATGCGACGCATTTACTCGATCCCCCTCGCGGGGAGATGGGCCCTTTTCCTGATGCGCACGCAGGATTTTGGCAGGGGGGGGGGATTCTGACAACAAATATAAAATATATAATGTAAAAATATAAAAGAACAAATATAAAGACAAATGTAAGTAATACAAATAAATAAAAAAACAACCAAAAAGAATAAAATATACAAAACTATAAATAGTAGCCGAGTTTTTATTATTTTTTACGCGAAAACATTACGCTATAAATCAGCCGCCATAACCTATACAATTCGCCTGCAGGAGGAATATAATAATGGATGCACCTTCACATAAAAAAAGAAGATACGCGAAGCCTTTTGCCATTGCCCGAAGCCCCGGACCCAAGTTTGGAAGTAAAATTGGAAGGAAGGGATCACGGGAGATCAGGTTGGGGAGGAAATACAACTACAGCATTCCTGAATGCCTTCTTCACTGATGAAGGCAAGCCAAGAGTAAATCACGTGCAGTCTCCTCGTGACATTTATTTTTAGAAAAAATGCAGAGAGGAAAAACTTCGTAGTACAGTTTACTATTATGTGAGGACGAATATTGTCCCTTCTCTGCCGCTACGGTAGCATGGGGATCGGCAGGGAAGCAGTCCAGAAGTTTCAGTATTTTTAAGTTAACTGGCGGAATTTAATAATAAGATTGGTAGACCATTAACACATACAAATTTCAAACAATACACTTATTACATGAAACAAGAAAATAGGTAAGAGAGTGTAGCAACAAAATTTGGCCAATAACTGCCGCTACGGTAGCATGTTGGTCGAACGGTGAAGCAGTCGACACGTTGAAGTTTTAACCTTAACTGATTTAATTTACTGATGACCTTGTCTGATCTTTAACACATACAAATTTGAAACAATACAATTATTACATTAAATGAGAAAAACAGTAAAGAGAACAAGAGTACTTGTCTTGTCATAACGAAACATGGCTGACTGGATTGCGGTCTCCTCGGGAAAGGGCCGAACAACGGGCGGCAGCGTTTCTCGAATGGTTCCCTGGTGCGGGCCCCCTTGAAGCCGGCGGAGCGGTGGTATAGTTACTTCAAGTGGACCCGTGGAAGAAAAGCGAATTCTGGTACCACTTTCTGAAGCCAATACGGGAGGCGCTTATGAACACCGATCAGCCATGTTCCCGCCAAAGAGAAAGGGACCAATGACACGCAGACACAAAGTTTGCACTGGAAAACGCGCACTTGCAGAATTATTGACGTAAAGCAATGTAGTTCAGACAAAACACACCAAAGTAAACACTGGAAAAGACAGCGAGGTCGTTTGAACTACACCGGGCTCCCGGAGCCCGAACCGGCCAGTGCCGACGCCACGGGGGGTGTGGAACGCCGCTGCCGCGCTGTAACTCAAGCTCGGCCGATGGCTCCCTGTTACAGCCGCTTCTTCCGGTCGGTCGGCGCGCAAAGACACACTCCGCATGCATTTCTTTGAAAACCTGGGCCTTGGCCGCCGAAAAAGTAGTTGAAAGAAGAAAAAAGTTCGCGCTTGGTGGTTTAAAGTTTTATATAAGAATCGGGGGCTTCGCGTCATACAAGCACGCCATCTGGTTTCCAAGCGTGCAAGTTGTGCCGAGCTGTGCTCCTATTGGCCGCAGGTCCGGCCCCTCTACGCCGCACACGCCGCACGAGCGGCGTTTGCACCGCTTCAAATGTTTGGCACTTTGCCGCAGCAACGAAAAAGGTGGTTTTGCCGCACGAGCGGCGCCGCATCAGCGAATTCGCAGGCGAAATCGCTCCATGTAGACGGGCTTAACTAAGGGAGCAACGACGGGCGGCAGCGTTTCTGAACTGAGACCCCGGCGCCGGCAGCTGCTCCCCGTGAACCCGGCGGACAGGGCTTTGATTTGTTTCGACCGGGTCATTGAAAAGAAAAGCGCATTCTGGACACATTTTCCGCAGTCAACCGGGGAGACGCTTCTTATTCTTATCACCAATCAACCATGGTCCCGCCAACAACAAAGAAACCCAACACTAACAGACACAAACTTTGAACCCGAAAACGCGCGCTCCGGCAAAAGAATTATTGACGTAGACGAAATAGTTTAGACAAAACAGGGAAGTAAGGAGTGGAAAGAACAGGAACGGCCGTTGGAAGTAGAGAGAGGGCTCGGAGCTCGGAGCGGACACCACAGTGGGTGCGGAATAGCTTCTACAACGCGGATACCCGATCCCCTGCGACACTCGGCCAGAAAGGTCTCCTCACCCCGTAATAGCCGCGCCTTCCGGTCCGTCGGTGCGCAAACACAGGCTACATGCGTTTCTTAGTAAAACGGGGGCCTTGACGCCCGAAGTAGTTCTAAACAACAGGTAAAGACAGCAAACGCAACGAGGGCTTCGCAACACATATTTGCTGCTATACCAGATACTAAAAAAAAAAGGCTGTTCACCTGTCTACCAACCACAAAATACGGTTTACACGGCGAAACCAGTTTCGAGGAACGAAGACAGGGCCCAAACTTAAAATACGCCTGAATGTGAAAGTTTACTCAAATTTGATTTATCTGCAGTGAACGAAATCTGATCGTATAGGTTGGCGCAATTTGCACTGAACAGTCAGATTACACATATTTCTGAAAGCCTATTCAACAAAACATCTATGCTATCCGTGATCATTGGTTTTCGTAAATGCGCACGAAGCGTTGCTGCCTACCTCGCTATAATGTTACAAACTCAGGCGATATATATAAAAGAAAACCGAACCTTTTTTTATTCAACGGGAGAGGGGGGGGCTCCTACAGTGCTTAGTATTGAAGGAAAAACAGTTGTTTAAGCTTTCAAATCAAATAAAATAACATCGGTCTTATCTTGTTAGATTTGATTTGGGGCCAGAAGGCAAGCTCGACAATACTGAGTCCCAACCTATGGGAAATTTCGGCGTCTTTTTTTCTAGAAGACGACGAATGATTCAAATCTCGTGATGGAAGTTCCGCACAGAAGTTCAGAAATTGGTATAATCTCGCCCTACAAAAATTGTGCTACTATTTGTGGTTTAGCGTGGGCTATGAGGCGTGCCGTAGGGAATGAGGGGGGGGGGGGGGGGGGGGCTACGAAATCATTTAAAACCCCCAGGGATTCTTAAGCATTCAGAAATTTCCTACCCACGGACACTTTTTGTGTCACTAAAATTTTTCTAATTCTTTTTCTTAAACTACATCAAGTTATACGCAAGTTGGTCCGCACAGTCTTAAAATCCCAATCCTAAAAGCTCGTGCTCTAGTTTTATTTTTTAATGCCGGTCATACAATATTCTTCTTCAAGATTTAACTGCGAATGTCCAATAATAAAACCTTCCGAGACTACACACTTCGCTCGGTGAACTTCGGTTTCGGTTCGGTGGGAGAGGCGGGCGTGCGGAGGGGGTTTGCGTCGACGGACATCTGGGGGGGAGGGGGGGAGTTACACCCCCTCCCCCTCCCCCGTGGGTGCGCCACGATCCTGATGGATCCTAGGAAACGTGCGGCTAACGCCGAAATGCCCGGCGGTTGGCTCATCATGGCAGGCCTGTAAATTTTCCGTCTGTAGCGTTGCTGTAATGACGAGCAGAAATTTCTCTTTGCTTTGAGCGTAGTTTACGTTTGTACAGTACGTTGTCCTTTGGCAATACGAAGTTATTCCCCTAAGAAAGGCGGGTGGTGCAGTAGCATTGTCTTCACGAAGATATTGGATGAGCGGTCGTAACTGCACGTCGGCCAATTCATGGGCTGTTGTGTGAACGACCCCGATGAACGGAAAGTCCTCATCAACGTCACATGGTTCAGCTGAAGCTGGTGCTCGCGAGAAGCAATCGGCATCGCTGTGTTTCTTGCCCGATTTGTGCACAACCGTGACGTCGCAGACTTACAGCCGTAAGCTCCGTCGAGGAAGTCTCCCGGGAGAATCCTTGAGACTTTCACGGAGTACCAGTTTGAGCAACGGATAATGGAGAAGCTCCGCGTTAAAAAAAAAAACTGAAACAGAATGCCACTTCCAGCATTTTTTCTCAGAGGAAGCCACCTCAGCAGCGCAAGCCTCCTGAACGACATCAGTAGCTGTGTTCCAATGAAATCTTCATTTGGTGACACCACTCCAGTTTTGTTATACACCTTATTGTTTCCTCTTGTTAATCATTTTCATTGGTTTCTCTTTGGATTTGTGTCGGATGTATTCTTGTGTTAGTGGCATGTACAGATATGCCAGAATATATACCAGCACAAAGCAATTCTGTCCCGCCTGTGTATGATCTCAAAAGTACTGTATAAGCAATTACTTGCAATAACTAATTGCGTGAGCAATTTGTATATATATTGTGCCTGGAGGAACTCGGTCTCCTGTTCATTTCCCAGGTTCAATTCCGACCACGACAAGCTCTTTTTTTTCCCTTGGGTTTTCTTTTTTGTTTCATACGGCGGCGGCCTTTTGTCTTCTGTTGTGTTTAATTTGGGGGGTTAGGCTATCGCTTTCTCATTCTTTTGTTGTTTCTTACCAGCCCCCGAAACCAATGTGTGCATTTGCCCTCCCGTGTCGGCTTGGGAAGGCGAGATAGAATTGGTTTTGCACGCTACGGGCGCGTCAATTCGTTGTTAGGTTTATTTATATTTATCCACTGGCTGTAATGCTTGTGAATATTCCTTTCTGGCCTGTTTCCCTTGTAGGTGTTGCGCACGGCGGAGCAACACAACTTTTCGTTCTTTGCAATTGGCGGCACATGTTATTGTTCCCCGCCGCCGCTACCGCTAGCACCGCACCCCTCGGGCTTTTGGGGTGGCCCAGGGGTTTGGTGGCCGGTTTCATGGTGTAAAGGTCCCGGGTTCCATTCCCGGGACCTCCCTAGCCACGTTTTTGTTAGGCGCGCACCCCCCAACACGTGCTGGTGGGCTTCTTGCCTACTCGCCTCTTTCCTTCACGCTTCTTGGCCTGCCAGCCTAACAGAAAATTGTCATAATCGGAGTGGAGTGGGGGAAAACCCCACTCCACTCCGATTATGACAATTTTCTGTCAACGATCCGCTCGTACAGAGCTCAAGCTTAAAACAACTCCGCTGTTAAAAACGCTTCCCTTGGTCGGATGGAACCTGGGTCTCTCGCATTATGAATCCGACGTCTGTCCGATTGCGCTATTCCTACGTGGTCGATGCAGTTTGTATTTGGAGAGGGCTTGCATGGACGTGCAAATTTAGGCAGAAAAATTATGCATCTCTCCGTCAAACGATTTGCCAAACTTTAAACAATGGTTGAGATAGAGAGATATTTGAATTGTTTTGAGTGGCGCGATAGTTTAGGAGAAACTTTCTTTGTGCGAAATCAAAAGGCGAAGTGTAAAAGTCAAAGCCGCCGCGATCAAAAGTCCAAACTGCGCGCAAGTCAAAGTCGAAGCTCAATGAGCCAAAACCCAAACTCAGACGAAAAACATGGAATCCGTAACGAGAAAGCTCTCGTGCGAGCAACGTCGCCGTTACACGCAGGGGTACAGGATTCTTTAGCCAAAACCTCTCCGATCCACTGAATCTGGAAACGTATTTTGTACTGGTATGGTTAGCGTAGAGAGTACTTTATTGTTAGAAAAAGGGTGCGATGGAGCTATTTCAGCTCAGTCGGAGAGGTTCCTTATTCACAGGTTCCCATATGCTTCCCGAGCCTCCTGGCCCCTGTTGATCAGACGAAGTTGGTCTTCCAGGGCGGGGCTGGTCAGATTAGGCATATTTGAGGCAAAGCATCAGTCCTCAACTGGTACTCGGAAGGCTAGTTTAACTGAAAACAAATGTGTGCTTGAAGTTTGGGATAGAAAATAAAAAGAAACGCATTGAAAATTAAATTATGACACATAAATACTACACAGCCTGCGCGATCCTGGACCACGCAGTGTTCCCAGTTCAACAGTAACCAAATGTTTCAGAAGATGGCGCGGATAAATTGACTTCAGCAAACCTCCTCCGTGTTTGTCGTGGGCGGATCGACGGGGAGGGGAAGAGCACGAAAGGTGCGCGGGTGAGAGAGGAGATGCCTTTACGTGCCAGAAGTTGCAGATGACTGTCGTCGTTCGAAACGAACTGCTGCGAAGGGAGTAGATACGCGGCTATATTTTCTAGTGCGTAAGCGCAAGGGTGCATAGTGGGGGAACGTAAGGAGAAAGGCTGTAGGAAGACACCCTCAAATCACAATGTCGATTGCGCCGTTGGTGTTGTCTATGAAATCCCCCATCTTGCTCAAGGTCGTACCTTGGCCCGACCGGCCGTGGCGCTAGCGATAGAGCAAGATAGTATGAATTATCCTCCACAAATGGCCAGGGCGCCCATTTGCCTATCATATGTGAAAAATCAAAAAGCATGGTTTGCTGCAATTTAACGGTTTCCTTGTTTAAAAAATTCAACAGAGGTTACCTATATTCTGTCTACTCCGCTGTAAAACGTAGAATACGCAAAGAAAAGCTGCCTCAGTGGATTTTCTGGGGACCGGGGCTATCCTGCGCCCTCTAATTCTAGAAAAGGAAGGTTTCCGACTCAAACTGTGGATGTGTTTTGCGAATGACCACTTTCAAATACTGTGACATTTTTTTTTCCTCCGTGAACCCCCGTATTATCCCGCAAACACATGTCACACCATCCCCTGTGATCTAGAAATACGGAAGTGGAGAAAATAAAAGACCAGACATACAGCGTCCCATGAAGCAGACAAAACGAAGCAGAGCAGCCTACTGGGCACTCCGCGCTGGAGCATCGGTACGAAGCCAATGAATATCGTCGTGCCCACGGCACAGCCCCAGCATTCGCAAATGCCGCCTAGCCCGCGCAAGTCGTGTGCAGTGAGTGCAAAACAGTGCTGCGGGCCCTCCCCGGCACTCGTAACTGGATTTCTCGCTTGCGCGATGCCAAAAGCTGAAGCGGGGCGTTCGAACCCGACCTGAATAACGCGATTATTCCGGGGAAGCACGACGGAACTTTCTCTTTTCGCCTTTGTCATTTCTCCGTTCGAATAGTTGTGTTCCGGCTGGCGGTGCGTGACACGAATAAAAGGTTGTACGGTGACGACTTGTTCCGCCCTGCCGCGGTCAGGTGACTCGCGGGGTGAGAGTTGTAAGGGCGCATTGTGTGTAATCGCGTTACCGAAAATATTACTACGTCTGGTAGTCCATGTCATTACCGATTCCGGTTCCAAATTTTATTACTTTCCCGACGTTCAATATTTTGTTTACTTTTTTTCCATTTTCCTTGTTCCGTTTGAGAATAAAGAAAAAAATATAGACGAGGATGCTAAATCCTAAAAATAGCTTCCTACACCACGGAATGGATACGTTTACTTGGAGTAAAGGTTGCAAATTTCCGCGCATCTTTGAGACAACGTGTTAACTTACGGCCCTGATCGTCTCCTTTCTTCACGCCCGCCGAATTATAACTCTCGCACAAATTATAGGAGAAAGCAAAAGTAAACTAACGTAAAACTAACTTCTTTTTCAGATGAATTTTTCCCCTCATTTTGGGAGCGCTCTCTTGACGACAATTAAAACAAAACAAATCAAAAGTTAAGACACTTACGGACAAATATATCCGCCTAGTTCGAGTGACATGCAAGAGAGCACCCTGGTTTAATATTTTCTTGCAATGTTTGCTTAAAGGAGCCATGGAGACAAAATACAAGTTTAGTTCATTAGAAAGGCTGCTTTGTCCTGATAAAATGATACCGATTTCGTCGCAAACTTCCGAAAAATAACGGATATATTAAAGAAAACGTGTGGAGCTGTGGCGACTCGCTAGCCAGTTTTCGGCAACTTTTCCATGACGTCACAGTATCTTGTTTGGGCGATTGACGGCGGTCGAACTAATCAATCGCCAGGACACATGACTGGATGATTGTAGTGGGGCCGCTAGTTCCGTTTGATCGAATCACTTGAATGCTAACGTGCACCTAACCCACTGAAAATTACGCTTTTAGTGCTGGCCCATATGACGTCACTCGCGCCGATTACACGTCACTGTGGCGCGAAATTTTAAAGTCCTTAAGTATTTCTTGCGTTTTAATCGGTTTAAACGTCTTACATGGACGGAATGAAGCTGAGTGAGGTACTAAAGTCTAACTCTTTAGAGTTAAACAAAGTTGTATTTTCTCTTCATGGACCCTTTAACAAGAAAAGAAAACGCAATCTTTCGTAAATGTAAAAAATCCACCTCACGTCAAAGATGAAACGGTTTATCAGAAAGCCGCTAATGAATACAAGCATGCTCTCATTAAAGCGAAACAAACCTTTTTTTTTTTCATAACACGCTTCCCTAACTGTTATCAACCAATCCAAATAAATTCTGGCGTGTCTTCAAGGAAAGCACCGCAAGCGCTATTCGTTTAAAAACTGGTGCAGGTTTTTGGTACCCCACGACGAGTGCTGCGTACATTTAAACAACACTTTCTCATAATCTTTTACTAATACAGCCTCTACTGTCCTTCCGGATTCCCGTAGTTTCTTTTACTCACGAATGGACTCTATTGTCACCGACTGGGTGGGCATCACTAAATTGATAAATAGGGCCAAAATTTCATCCTCAGCGGGCGTGATGGTATTAACTACAAATTTTTAAAAAACCTCGCTAGTGTACTCCTCCTTAATGTTGTCCTATATATTTTCGCAGCCATTGCTGTGTGCCGCAGTGCCCATCGATTGGAAGGTTGGGAAAGTTGTTCCAGTCCACAAGGCCGGTGATACTTACTGCCCTCGGAAGTACAGGCTAATCTCCCTAACCTCGTTCCCATGCAAAATTCTAGAACTTATTATTTATGCTAATCTGGTAGACTTTTTAGAGACTAACTCTTTTTTTACCCAATACCAGCACGGTTTTCGTAAACACTACTCACGCGAAACTCACCTGCTAGCATTTACTAATGACTTGTTTTCTGCTCTCGATCGTTCTTCACTTATTGATTGCATTTTCATTGACTTTGCGAAAGCATGTGACACTGTTCCTCATAATTTACTTCTCGTGAAACTAAGTAAACTTAAAATTGAAAAACAATGTCCTAAAATGGTTTGGACACTTCTTAAATAATCCCACCCAGTACGTTACAGCTAATGGCTAGGATTCCAATCTTTGCCCAGTCAAGTCGGGTGTCCTGCAAGGCTCGGTACTTGCACCTATCCTGTTTTTGGTATATATTATTGACCTTCCTGACTGTATCAACTCAAATATGAGACTTTTCGCCGATTATTGCGTGCTCTACCGAGAAATTTCTGCTCTTTAGTATGATCTTAATAATGTATCTAATTGGTGTGACATTTGGTTAATGCAACTTAACTTTGGTAAATGCAAATCGATGAGAATAACACGAAAAACTAGCCCAATAACCATCACGTACTTCCTTAAATTCTTAGATTCAGTAAGCAGCCACAAATACCTTGGCGTCCATATTACTAACAACCTCTCCTGTCAAATGCATGTTGAACATATAACTAGTAAAGCAAATCACATGCTTTGTTTTCTTCGCCGGAACTCATCACTTGCACCCAGCTCACTAAAACTGCTCCTCTACAAAACACTTGTTCGGTCCAAATTAGAGTATCCCTAATCTGTGTGGGACCCGCAAACTGCCTCATTAATACAAAACCTCGAAGGTGTACAGCAGCGCGCTGCATGACTCATTCTGTCTAATTATGCCCGAACAGCTAGCACAGCAATCATGAAAAAAAACTGTAAATCTTCCGTTTTTAACTATTCGACCCAGCTCCTTGCAACAACGAAATTCTGAAACAATCTCTCTTCAGCCCCCCTGCATACCTATCTTCCCGCCTTGACCACCATTTAAAGGCAGGTGGGCCAAGCAGCAACACCAACCTTTATTTTGGGTCATTCCTCCCGAAAACCAGTGTGGACTGGAACAGCCTTCCTGCCGGCATCGTGTCTACAAAAGAACTGGAAAAAATTCAAGTCTCCACTTGCCAATCATTTTTATTGACCCCTTCATTGTCTGTCATGTACTTCGCCTTTTTTTACACCATTCCTTCCTGTAACGCCTGCACAGCCCTGCAAGTAAAATGAATGAAATGAAATAAATAAATTGTTATTTCTTTTCTCAATGCGACGAAGAAATCTCCAAATGCGCCGGGGAAGCGCCGCTCTTAAGACCCAACCACATGCACGCGTAAAATCGACGTACTCGAGCAACGATGTTCAGCGGCGTATGCCCGTAAAGAACCGGCGTACCCCGGCGCACGCCGAATACAATGCTACGTGGCTCGTTAGTCAGAGCACGGCCGCTCGATCGAAACAAGGTCCAGCCAGCCGAATGCGCCTCTCCGTCGGTGACAGCACTAGCTTCTTTTTCCGCCGCAGCGTCGGCCTTGGCGCTGGTCATCGGTGAAAGAACCGCGGCAGCGGCCGGCCGCGAAGCTCGTTCGAGCGCTGCTACCCGCGGTAAACGAACGGCCGTAATTGATTACAATCGTATTTTTAGATGCGACGCTGAGAGCATCTCTTGTCGGCGGCCCTGTCCTTCCTGCGTGCGTCCGTCGTCGGCGTCCGCACTCCTCCTCCGCTCACCCCCTCTCCTCTCCGATAGCGAACACTCCCGCGCGAGGGGCATTGGATTGGATTCGATTGGCTTGGCTTGGATTGGATTGGATTGGGATTTGGATTTGATTGGATTAAAGTGTATTGTGTTGGATTGTGTTGCGTCATAGCTTCGGGCGCGCTGCGCATATGAACCAAGTATGCCGCTCTCCGGCGGCCTTTCGGTCGACGGTTGCTCTCCGCTTGCGCTTGAAACCCCCTCAGTGTCGCATCACACCAGGTTCCCGCGAGGGAGGTGGGCATAATTTTTAAAATGATGCTGTGACTCGTGAGCGTTTCAAAGTAATCGACATTCCAAAGTAGTCACAGTGTCAGTTTTTAAGTGCTATCGGTCAGAGCGCTTCGTTTCTTTTCCTCGCAGCGTGACTTAGGAGCATGCGGCGTAATAAATACGTCCCCGCTCAAGGCGGCTCATTTTTCAGCGTTTTTCAAGGATTGTGCAATGATGTCTGCCGGGTCATGGTGTTGTTTTGATCAAAGCTGGGTTGAACCATTCTCCTCTTGATATTTCAGACACTGCGTTCTCATCAAAAACAAAACAAAACAAAATTACACCATCTTCCCGCGAGGGGAACCATGGGGTAGATGCGACGCATCGGGGGTTTCCGTGCGTTTCCGTTATGTTAGCGTGTCCATTGTTGTTGTGTGTCCATATTTTACGCAGCATGTTCACCCCCGATGGCGTCGCATCTACCCATGGTTCCCCTCGCGGGAAGATGGTGTAATTTTTTACGGTTGCGCCGACCATCGCGATAGCAGGCCTATTAGTTTCCATTCAAATCATCGGTGGTTACCGGAGGATGTCATCGGCGGAGCGGCGGCGGAACGACTGAGCGGAGCGGCGCAGTTACCGCGTTTATATGCAGCAGAATGAGAGAGAGCAGCGAAATAGCAGCGCATGCGCATGTGTTAAACCGAGCGCAAGCTGCGCGCTAACCCGCACCCACGCACAGCTGGCACGGCGACGGAAGCGAGCGCCGGCGAGCGCTAACACGCAGATGGCGCTGCGGTGAGAGCGGCGCTAGAATTCCGTCTATTCTCCTACGGGAGCATGAGTTTGCGCCTTTTATTTCCATTCGCAGCTCACTACCCTATTCGCTGATCGCCGTCACGTGCCCAAAAGCATCCACGCACCGCAGAGAAGCCGGCGATGGCGGCTGCAACGCCGCTGCTGCCGCTCTGCTGTCGGCGTCTTTCGTACATTTTGCGCCGCTGCCATGTCGCATTCGTAGCAGCCTCCCAAGCTCGGACGTTCCCTGTCTTCCCTATAGGCGGCGTAAAAATCGACGCCCCACGTGACCAACCTACAGCGCAAATTTTCGACCATCAAGTCCACCAGACGGCGCACCGAAAGGTTTCTTTTGGTATCGAATACAAAACTTCATTCGTGACTCAACAAGCCAATAAAGTTCGTTTCAATGTGTTGTTAAAAATATTATTAACAAGTTCCGCATCAAACATCCGTTGAGCAAAAATGTACGCAACTTTTTACGACCAGCCGACTGGTGCACCACCTCGTTTCTGAATTCGCAACCACAAAGCCGCCAATTCAAATTGAAACCGCTGCAACGGCCCACCGCTTCTATGTGCGCGGAGCACTGTTTCGTGACTGTTATTGCTGTTATGTGCTTTGCGTCCATCAGTTGTTGAGAGGACTGGCAAAACACGGGAATTGAGTGCTTGTGGAGTGACAAATGTGGGAAATTCCGCATCGGAAGACAGCTGTCGAGGCCAGAATATTTGATTCTTCCAACAGAAGGTGAGTGTTATGCACTCCGCTAGAAAGACGGTGCAAACGAACCCGTTGTCGCCGTCAGTACCCTCATTTTTGCCCTTCGTTCGAAATCTTAGCGCAAGTGAATGAGTTGTTATGGCAAAAAAAAATGTTGTCACGAAAGCGACGTACAATTGCAGCGATCGAAATGAAATGATGTCCTGGCCTCTGTAAACTTGCGGATGTCAATAAACGATTTGTTCTCACTTGCTGCTCACTGTGGTCTGTGCCAGTCGAGGCCATCTGGTCACCTGGCGTAACATCACTAGCGCGGCGCAAGTAAACACGCGGCCAGCGTGCCAGCCAGGAACCAGCAGCAACAGCCACGGCCGGACTCGACGCTCCTCCTCGCGCGCGGGAGGAGGAGAGTCGAGTCCGGCCGTGGAGCGGCGAGCCGGCGGCCGCCGTGGAGGGCAGCCATGTTATTAAGGAGCTCAAGCGGCCTGTGCAAAAAGCATGCGCCATGTTTACAAAGCCGTTGTTACAGGCGCCATCAAGCGGGCGAACTCGGTAGTTCACGACGCCGCCACTACGCTTTTTCTGGCACTACAGGCAAAGCTAGACTAAGGTCCCTGAAATTACTAAGGTAGCGCCAACGGGCTCCTCCTTCTCCGCTGCCCTCCTCTTTTTTCTCTCCCTCACCCGCG
>JABSTR010000563.1:0-57279 GCA_013339765.2 Haemaphysalis longicornis | reverse complement strand
ACTTCCGTTTGTTCGTTGCCTCGATTTTGGTCTCAATTATTTTTATACGTTTATGTTAGACACGACATGCCCTTCGTGGCACCCATATTGAAGATTCTGGATCGTGCGTGCGATGACGTGCACGGCGCTAGTGCTTTTGAAAAGTAAAATTCATGCACTGTTGAAATTGGGAAAGGGACCTGCGAGCAAGTGCAGAACAAAGGTGATACCACCATGCCATGAGGCGTGCAGAGGAAGGTTTATGAATCAGGCTATTTTTTTCTTTGCATTGTCCCATACGCTGAGTTTTCTTTTACATTTTTGGAGCTAACATGAAGGTCTATGAAACCGCCATCTACATTTCTTTTTTATAGGGAATTCTGTTAATGATAAAACTTAGTTAAGAATTAGACTAATCTACTGAAGCATTTTTGGTTGAAGTGATCATAAGAGGTGAAAGCTGCCCCCATGTGGAATCTAATGTCAATACAGCTAAGAACAGCAGCATAGCTCCTTTGTCCTTGTTTTATGCCACAGGAAAATTCTGCAAAACCTTTTAAATGAGCGCTCTATTTTTCTCCAGGCTTGTCACTGAAGCTTGCTTGAGAAAATGTAAATTTCAGCTTTCTTATTTTAAATCTGTAAACATTCGCTTCGATTTGAAAATAGTCGCTTTGATTCGTAGCTATTCGCACAAAATCATTATTCGTTTCGTGTTTGCTTCAAAAGGAAAAATCACTACTCGCGCATCACTAAAAATGAAAAACCCTATGTAGAGACCTCCAACTACATCTACAGATTCTTTGTTACTGAAATTTGCTTTGATTTATTTGGTTTTATTTGTTTTCATTCCCCCCAGAACTTAATTCCATGTACGTCACTTTATACTCCAAATATTTTGCACGTTCGTGCAGGAGAAAAATGAACACTATTAAAGTGCATGCCAGGGACTAGTTTTCAAGTTACTAAAATAAAATTAATTTGTTCTCTTCTTTTTGGAACTACCATGTAGATAATTTAGGAACGTAAAAATTGCCTCTGCACAACTTTACTTGCGTTGGTACCACAGCTTAGACAAGCATATTACGTGAAAAATGGAAATGATAAGCTTTAGCACCTACACTGGGCCTCATAGGGTTCGTTCCTAAACCGTCGAAGCAAATTAACATATATGTGAGCTTCCTAATCCTGCTGCGTTTTCCGCTGCCAGCAGTTGCATATATACATCTTGTATGTTGTATATGTTGTATAGAAATATATTTGGACCTATTGTACATGACTAAACTAATACATTTGCAGCGCTGTATTCTTGTCCCTTTTATCTGTGTTTTTGCGCTATAGCTATGATCTCGTTCAACGAGTCCCAAGACCAGCGCCACTAGACTGTGTGTGTAGTTTACCAGAGCCTGTTGGGAATAATATTCAGCCTGATGTGGAAATGTGCTACCTAGCATCAAAGGTTAAGAAGTGGGAAAAAATGGAACAAAATTCTTAAGACCACGGACTGGTATATGCTTGAAGCCAGCGTTATTGTAAAACAAGGCAAGAGCACCGAGCCACGTGTATGTCGCAGACCTCGCATCACGACTGAAATAAATACACACGTGACGAAATGAAAGAAAAAATGAAAAAAGAAAAAATAGTGTGTTGCGTGTCACGATCTGTCCTTTTAGCGCTTGTTGACATTTTTTATTGCGCTGCATCTAGAGTGCCATCTGACGATACTATGAGCACTGCACTAAAGTGTCATTTTAAAGTTTCACGAGAAAACGCCGCGTCTGGCACTGCACTCTCCCAAACATAACGTAACGAAACCTAGCCTAACGAATAAAAACAATCATTTAAAACACTGAAAACTAGCCTAAGCCATCAAAATTGCAGTTTAAACTAGAACTATAAATAAAAAAACTGGTGAGTACTGGACACTAACCACCGGCCATCGTTTCACAAAGCTAATACGGAATCTCTACGCCACTGTGGTAGATGTTCTGCTCTGTGCCAGCCTAGCCTAAATATTTGAAGGCCTTAGGATGCCACTGTAGTTATGCTTTTGCTCTGAGCTGGAACACCATTGGACGGCACTCTAGGCACTGTGCCTTTACAGTCAAACCCGGTTATAACGAGCCCGGATAAAGCGAATTATGGTATATATTGAACAACAGCAAATCAGTTACGAAAATACACGCGAAACATATTCCTTATAACGAAGTTACATCTGATATATCTAACTCGGCGCGCCTAGATTTGCCGCCAAAATGAATGGCCTCGGAGAGGCGATTGTGATGTTGATTGGTCGCGATTTAAATTTTGAGCCTCGCATTGAGCGACGTGATGCCGGACACTTTCCGTAACTGTTTTCGACGCGCGGGACTCACGACGGAACCCGCCCAGTGAGCGAGCCCTGACCAAGACGGTAGCATCGGCGAATTGTGGGAAGATCTCGCCAACATTCTCGGTGCTGCGCCGAAAGGAGTGTCCTTCGACATGTTCTCGAATGTCGACGATGACGTTGCCATAACTGTGAGCTCCTCGGACGGAGGCACCGCTGCCAATGTCGCGAGAGCTGGTGCTGCTGAAACCACCGAAGAGGCGGAGGATGTCAAGCCGTCCGACGCTTAATGAAGCGCTTTCGGCAGCGGCAGTCCTCCGCCAATATTGCTTCGATATTGAAAGACACGGACTCAAACTGGTGCAAACTACGACTCGTGTAGAGAATTCTCTGCTAGTTGACGCCGCCAAAACGAAAGTGAAAACAAGAATCACCATTTTTTTTACTTTTTTTGCGAAGTAGGCGTTAAGGCGGAAAGTAGCTTTATAGCTTGCAACAAATGTGAATTTTTTGTGTCTGGTAATGACAAAGTTTATTTGTGTTCGTTCCTGCATGCGTGGGGCGCTCGCTAGCATTGCGAACTTGTAACAAAAATTCATTACTGGCGGGTTCGGCTACATCGAACTATTGGATATATCAAACTAATCGCGGCGCATATTAAAATTCGTTATAAACGGGTTTTACTGTATTATCTAACCAACATGCCCACACTTTGTGCTCTTAATTGCATACTACATGCCTAGTCTACAATTGACAGGTATTTTAAACAATGCATTTATATAAAGGGATTATCAAAAATCGCATATATCCCTAGCTAAATTACAATTCTTCTCTTTGCAGCATTCAATATCGAGGTTTCAGAAGATGCATGGGTGAAATTCAACAATAATATGACTGGATTCTACTTTGTAAAATATGACAAAAAAAACTTTCACCTTCTTGAAGACATTCTGAAGAGGGACATGAACGTAAGTTCTAACGTTATAATTTACCTGCAATTATATCGTAGGATTTTTGGTATTGCTGACTTCACTTCGGTTGGATTGTTACAAGTTTTGTGCGCGTACAAACGAGAACATTACTAGTATAACATTTGGTACTGTGGCGAGCATTGAGAAGAAATAAAGGTGGATAAAGCTAATAATGAAGCAATTATTAAGTAACGTAACACACTAGGAATGAGTGACTTGTTAGTGCACAAGCTGCCATGGGTGTGCCTATTCTGCCAGTTCAGTATTTGCGCCCCATCAATGTCACTTCCATCACCTTCAGCTCAATATATAGCACCCATCACCCAGGTGTCCTTCCGGGTAGTTTTATTGTGAATTTATTAATAGAGTCAGCGTGTTCTCTCCAACCGTTAAATTTAAGGTTGCCCCTCTTCATGAAGGACAGCGGCATTATCCTTCTCACTTAGGCAGGGAGTGGCAAAAGGATCGAGTGACACGCGCGAATTACAGTGACATCCTCTCACTAGTGAGAGGAGTGGTTTCAGGATCTCGCTGCACATGGGAGACAGTGGAAGTTAATTCTTGATCAAGCATTCGTACTTCTATTACGTAGTTACTGAAGCACAAACAAGAAATTATAAATTTCTGCTTTCCTGTTTGAAATTGTGGAACATTCGCTTTGATTTTAAAATCTTTACTTAGACTAGCAACTATTTGAATGAAAATATTATAAAAACTAATATTACAAGCGAACAATTGTTTCTATAAATAGTAATAGGATGCATGTGGCTGGGTACTTCTGAATTACAAAAGGCTATTGCTCACATGATTCGTGGCTGGCTGTACCAAACTCCTGTTGTATGCTTTGCAGGCCTTTTCGCCGAGTGATAGGGGAGAGCTGCTGATTGAAGCTTTTTTCCTCGCACGGGCTGGCCACCTGAGCTACATGTCAGCCCTAAACCTGAGCAGATACATTGTTCAGGAGAACCACTATGTGCCATGGGCCATGTTTTCTATGGGAACTTCCTTCCTGCATCATCGCCTGGCTGGCACAGAAACCGGAAAACAGTTCAAGGTAAGCTGTGTTGTTAGCACTACCAAAGGAAAAAAACCTGCTGCCAGACAGCTTCCTGTCATGATCTGCATTTATGTTGCAAATAAGCACATCTGTTCTGTGAATAAGCATCTGGTTTCTTTGCCCTTTCAGGCATTTGTCAGAGGTTTACTCTCTGAAACTCTGAAGAGTATTAAGTTTACTGACACAGGAACTGATTTGGAAAGGTAATTTTTATTCCTTTTTGCCCATGCTTAATTGCTTATCACTTGTCTTGATCCAATGTTTCTTTAATACATTCCAGGCTAAGAAATGCAGCAATATTGCAAGTTTCTTGTAGATCTGGTGAAAAAAGTGGCCTGCATTTCGCCAGCGATGCTTTCAGAAGTTGGCTGAATGGAGATTCGTAAGTGTTGATTTTGCAAAAGCCCATTTGTTTTGCGTTTTCCGTTCTGCAAGATATGGCCGCTGTGACTTTTTTATCCTCTAGGATTGAACCGAATTTCAAGAGCACTGTTTTCCGATATGGCATGAGACAAACAGGGGATGAAAGCACGTGGTTACAAGTGTTTGAGAGGTACCTGCAAGAAACTGATCATGCTGAAAAACTGAAAATAATGGCTGCACTTGGAGAAGTCCAAGATGAGGTGTTACTGTCAAGGTATGGGAGCATGCACATTTTGAAATTTGGACTTAGGAAGTTCACAAAACACTCGGTCTTGAAAATTTTAGTGCGTGTTTTTTTCTTTTCGCGAGTTTAGGTTAAGATGTCTGCAACACTGCAAATAACCAGATGAAATATGTTTTTATTTCTTGCATGTGTTCAATCAGTATGGCTAAAAGATTTTTTCAAACTGCGCTGCGATTCTTTGTTGTCTTATTTTGCCAACAAAAACTGTGTTAAGCCTTCAACCTGTCTTCTAGGTACCTAAATTTTACGTTTGATGAGACCAAAATAAGGCGTCAAGACATTGGCACAGTCTTTGCAACCGTTGCCAGCAACCCCCAGGGACGTGATATTGCTTGGAACTTTCTCAGAGCAAACTGGCAAACATTTATCAGCAAGTGAGTATAAAAGTTGGAAGACAATTTATAATGAACTGAATTCATGATAAGCTTAACATCTCACCCTTGTTTCTGACTAGATTTGGCGAAAATTCCCGAGTTCCAGGAAATCTGCTTCTCCATGTTTGTGGAGATTTCAACACTCCAGAGAAGATGGAGGAGGTGACCAACAATGGCTAATTCACCAGAGCTGTGACTTTTATTACTGAGGTTATGCCACTCACTGAAGTTTTATTTTCCCTCTTTCCTCTTCAGATCAAAGAGTTTCTCATGGAACAGCCCGAAACGGATGCTACGAGCAAATCTCGCCAACAATGCGTCCAAGGTGTCGACAACAACATCAAATGGATCACGAAATTTGAGCCAAAAGTAGCAGAGTCTTTACGGGGACTACTCAGCTGACCAGTGTGACTTTGTAAGCTGCTGATGCTGCCACCCCAAGCAGGAATGTGCGCTCAGAATCTCAGTGTGTCCTAAGAAACTGAAGATAGAAAGCATAACATAGACTGTGATGACATGATAGAAATTTCGGTATGCTTGTTTTTTAAGACAATACTTAAATTACACACTTGATTTAAAATTTAGGGAGGCAGCTTCAAGAGCTTAAGCACAAGTCAAGGAGGAACTGTTTTGTTACCAAAGTGATTTTAAAGTCATGTAAATAGGGATTTGTACATATTGTATTTTATTAAGCATTTTATGTAGAAAATTCCTTTTTTTATTAAGTATATATAGCACAGTGTTCATATTTTAGTTTGCTGCTCTGAAGTGTATAATAAGTTCATCTGACGTGTATCATGAGAGAATGAGCTGCTGCCATCATGATTATGAGTGCCAGATTTAAACTAGAAGGTTTTACTAGTGTTCCGTCACTGTGCAGTACATTCCCTTAGATTTTAATTATTATTTCATGGCGTACTAAAATTTGGATGGTGCGTAGCATATACTTTAGGCTTAGGCTTCCTCCAATGCATAGCACAAAAATTACAGACGGGAGTTTTATAAACTACGCACTATCAAGTAGTGTTCGTATGTGTAAAAAATGTATTAAAGAATGCAAGCTTTGTGTGTGTATTTAAACGAGTGCAGATAACAAGTATTGCAGCTAATGAGCACACAGGTGCAA
Organism: Haemaphysalis longicornis; assembly: GCA_013339765.2. NCBI lineage: Eukaryota > Metazoa > Arthropoda > Arachnida > Ixodida > Ixodidae > Haemaphysalis > Haemaphysalis longicornis. The sequence goes on along the minus strand of JABSTR010000563.1, from coordinate 50,776 downwards.
GATTGAAAGCATTGGACTACAATCCGAAATTCCTGTGGTTGCATGACAAAGCACTTAATTGTTAGCTATCTTCAGCCTAATCATGAAATCGTTAGCATATTAAGAGCGCTCTAAGTAACTTTGCCTCATGAATTTGACAAATCAACTGCAGTACAGGAGATGCTATTATATCATATTTGATACATGAAAATACACCTTTGCATCATAAGCGATCGTGTTGGTGCATTCTGTTCTTTTCTGCACCATATGACAGAAAGCGTGAATTAAAATGTCCCCACATGATCATCCCATAGTTTGGAGCAATAGTACCATATAAAAAACTAAGTGTGCATTTGGCCAGAATTTGTGGTGTCTATAAAGCTTCAATTTCCATCGACAACAACTTTACCTCGACAACCACAGATGTTTTGCATTGCCTTTACATGGTTCTGAAGGCTGGTGTGACCTTGAGGTCTAGTTTTCCACAGCCTCCAGTAGAAATTCAGGAATATCACAAGTTGCAATGCTCCTTCATTGTAGGCGAGGCTACAACTGGCAGATGCAGGAGACCAGTGGGTACGAGTGGGTTCGGACATTGGGAAACTTGCCATATTGCAAAGATTAGAACGCAAAAACTAAGAGTGTTCTTCACCAAACCTTGCACAGGAAATATATATAGACATAAAAAATTATTTACTAAACACAACTCATTTTTAATACTTCAGTAAACAAATGTTACAGTGTGGACCTACCAAAATAAATGCATAGGGCTGAGTGGCATGTCATTTCAGCAGAACATGGAGTTGACATCCGCTGCAACATTTTTACTTAGTGGACATTATTTTCCAGCCAGACAAGCAGTGAAACTGGAAAATAATGTCCACTAAGTAAAAATGTTGCAGCGGATGTCAACTCCATGTTCTGCTGAAATGTCATGCCACTCAGAAATTAGTTTTTTACTTCACATAATATATGTATACATCCATATAGAAAACGTTCCTGGCTATAAGGTTAACTATACGATTGAATAGTCACAGTGAAAAACATGGTTTATTCCAGTGTTTTAGCCGAGGACCTGTCCTTGGTCGAAACCTTAGAATGAATATTGTTACGTTTTTCATTGTAACTACTCAGTCATGTAAACCTTATAGCCAATGGGAATATTTTTTCTAAACTATATATATCTATATATAATATATATATATATATATATATATATATATATAGCCCCAGCGGTAGCGTAGTGGTCATGGCACAAGACGCGTATTCTGGAGGCCGCGGGTTCGGATCCCACCTGGCGAGCGTTTTCTCTCCACTTTCTTTCTCTCTTTCCTGCTTCTTTATGTGTTTCAATGATCCTATTCTCCCCTTTGCTTTCCGAGTTTTCCGAGGTTTTCTTGACTGCCAACTGCCAACCCTTATTTATGTTCTATTTCAACCAGCCCCTTATTTTCTATTCTGATTACACACACACACACACACATATATATATATATATATATATATATATATATATATATATATATATATATATATATATATATATATATATATACAGAGAAGGTTTTCCTGAAAGCGCAAAAACACGTTTTCGACCAGGGTAAAAAAGAACGGGTTTATAACGTTTCGGCCGAGGGACAGGCCCTCGTCAGATTGACGAAGGCCGGTCCCTCAGCCGAAACGTTATTAAACACTTTTTTTTTCACCGTGGTCGAAAACGTCTTTTTGTGTATATATATATATATATATATATATATATATATATATATATATATATATATATATATATATATATATATATATATATCAATTTAAACACACACGGCGCGAGGTATTTCAATTACCCGCCACAGAGTGGTTTTTCTGGCGCAGGTGAAGAACTAGAATGTCTGTATGGGCGGTATTCCACTCGTGTTGGAGATCCCCAGGGGCTAAAATAATTCGCTCCACCATGAGGTGCTTCATAACCCAAGGGTAGCTTCGTTGTGAAAATATTGATTGGTATTTGAACTTTTTGGGTGCGCTTCATTTCCATAGAATTAATAAATGCTCTTAAACTTACGTGAAGCAGTAAAACCTGCATTTTTTAATGGCTCAGGCAAGGTACTTGGGTCACAAATTGCCGAGTGACATTTCAAAAAACAAGAGCTGCACAAGTGGCGGCTAGCCTAGATTCACTGTCTTAGCTTTAATGCACAAGGATAAAGTTCAATTCCTGGCTGTGCATGTTGTATTTATGAAGGAGAGGAAATGAAAATATACCTCTGCGTTCATGATTTATGTCAGAAGAAAAGGGACCATAAAGATACAGATGGCCTACAGCTGCGCTTAATTTTAAAGATTAAGCTTTTCACAGATTACTACATTTCTTTTTCCCGAAGAAATAATATTGCTGATTATAACTTGCCAATTAATGGTCAGTTTTAAATTACCTATTGCCTTCCCCATGGCCCTAGCCATAATATGGATCACAGCCGAAAGTTAGTCAGTAGACTGACTATTCCAAAACAAAAAGCACTGTGCAATGAAAGTGCGAACTAGCACGCTGTTCTAGACCAGACCTGGCAAACCCCATTCGCATGCATAACATGTGTAGCAAGGAGTTTCATTATTGGCCAGCAGTTTCATTGTTGTTTCAAATGGTGTAACTTTTGCGTAGAAGATCATTAGGCTGCAATTTGACAGCTTAAATGCAAGCGAAAAGTCATTGCATTAACCCCTTATGAGAGGAATCATTGCATTGTGAAACACCTGTTCACACCTTGTGCGCATTCCTGTCAGTGAGGTTACAGCCTAATTTTATGTTGCTGTTAAGGTGCATTGCCGCCAAATTATTGACGGAAAAACATAGGTGGAATCTAAATGGCATTTCTTGTTTTTTAAAAAGTGTAGTTTGAACTAGGCAAAGAAATGGCTTTATTCATGTATTTACATTATGAAGGTGACAGCAAAATATATATCCGAAACTGAAAAGCTCGACAGTAGACACTGATGAAGACATGCCTGGTCCAGTAATCATGGACTTTTTAAGGACGGCCTACCCATAATCTTAATGATCAACCTAATAATGAACAGGTAACCGTTATTTCAATGGCACACCCAAAACTGGTTCCTTGAAAAACAATATTGAAACATGTCAGGCATTGAGAGATGAAGCGATTTAAATTGGTAAATGATGACCGTTGGGCACTGAGTGCACTGGAAGCTGAACACCTGTTCCTCTCCCGGTAGGCTGTGCTGCATCCAGGTTTTACTGTATATGTAGCCGTGATCAGTCTGAATGATCCTTATGGAATTTGCAAATAAGTGCTTTCAAGATAAAATGGAGAACAGCTAATGAATGGCACTTATGAAATGGAATGATAGCACTACACATGTGCCGGTCGTCCATTAACCACCTCCATTTGTTGCCTGTTTTTAAACGAATAACTGTCCTGTTCATGCAAATTATCACTCCATAGGCATTTGTTAATCTCCTTGTCGCTGAGAAAAAAAGTTATTTTGAATTTCAGTTATAATTAGTTCGGTTTCTAAGCGAACAATTCCTTTGAATTTGCAGTTGCTTTTATTGGCCTCAGCCAATCACAAAGGCTAGAATATAGGACGTCATTGGGTGACTGCTGCAAGGTTTCCAATGGTTTGCCGATGTCACCATCCCTCTGTGTCTTCAAAAATGTCTTGGTTATTTAAAGGCAGTTTACACTGTTTATTACTCTTATGTTTATTACTGCTACGTGGCAATCCCCTGAGTGAAATGAAGTTCTATGTTTTCGTGATGGACCCTTTAAGATAATCAGGAGGTTTGGATTAATTAGCATTCCTGCACTGCTGCACACTTCATAAACCAAGTGTAGGTTCTGCTCAGTAAGTCTCAGTTTGATTTCTTGTTCGCTAACATTTATAGTGGTTGTTGTTTACACAAAGCGAAGTGGTTACCAGTCACAAAAAAAAAACCAAACCCAGTGAACTCTCACGGGAAGAGGTTTTTTGAGAAGGATTTTCCGAGTATGCCAAACACCTTAGCTTTCTTGTAACACTTTCACCACAGAAAACATTTCCTTAACACTAGAACTGAAAGAGGGACTTCACATAATGCAACTAGTGACATGTGGAACCCAGAAATTTGAGATGTAGGTTTCTGTTGGATTAATTTTTAGTTGCTTAAAAGTGCTTTGGATTTTAATGATAGAGGTCAGACATAATAAAAAACATACCTTTGAATAATATTTGCAAAACCTAATTACTATACTGACAAAATGCTGTGTTGCTTTGGGACTTTATTCTTGAACAAAAGCATTTGATAATTCGAAAAATGCACCATTTTCATTTCATGTATCACAGAGTAAGCAGTTATAATAGTCATCCTGGCGTAGAATGAGAGAAGAAAGTGTAGGGGGACTGGGGACAATATGATGCTAAAGACCTACAACACAGAAGTGCTGGCAGACAGGGAACTCGGTAGGGGATGAGACAACAAAATGCATGGACAGAGAGAGGATTCATACAAATAGGATGAGAGTGGTTGTAAGTACTGAAGGCTTTATTCGGCAGTGGACCTTAGTAGGCCGATGTTGATGAGGTGGAAAAAAATTTCCATTGGTCAGTAGCAGAAATATGATCATGCTCACTAAACGTCACTGCCATATTTGCTTCATGCTGTAATCACGTCCATTCAAGGCAATTCAAGCTAGAAAGAATGACTCATCTGTACACACATTGTACTTAGCATAGGCATTTGCGTAGCTCTAAAAGAGACCTTATTTGAGAAACTTTAATGTACAGCAGTAGTAATGTGCATGACCTCACTTAAAGCAGATAATGTGCTGCGGCTATTCAAAAGCTGAGCGCATTTTGGTCGGTATGAGGACGTGTTGGTGTGTTCTAATAAACCAGAGTAAAACATTTGTGTTTATTGCTCTAGAAATCGGCATACTCAGCCTGTTCTGTAAGTGCTCCGATATGCTTGAACTTTTTGCCAATTATTTAATGAGGAACTGTAAATAAGCCAGTTTCCCCGTGAATATTTCGAATCAATGAAAACAATGTGTCACGACAGCTTGTCATGTTCGTGACAGCTCTATGTGCCAAAATAAACTCTGTAGAAGCTCTGAGTATAGCTATTATTGGGGAAAATGCTGAAAGCAACTCTGATTTTGCTGACAATGAAAGAGCTTTTAACAATGTCGAAGAGTGTTTTTATATTGATGCGGAGTTCATCGCCTGAGATATTGTGCGTAATCAGGTGAAGCATCCAGTGTGTACCAACGTGGAGATTGGTGACAATATGTACCTGTTGTACTTTTCAGGTCTATATTAGTATTAAAGACCCGTATCACAATCTGTCAGCAACTGCATTCAAGCTAACATTATGCAGTTATAAAGTTTTTGTGAGAGTTTAGGAGCTCATGCCTCTGATGCCACAAGAGCTCGTTTGTGATCAATTTTCACACGCATTTTTTATCCATCAGCCAAAGCAAATTTTGTCACCTTTGGAGACCTGTTAAAACAAATAAAATCAGTGCAATGTGCTTGTGTGTCTCATTTATAACTTTCACAAGATATGACTGTCTACATGATCACACTTACAGAGTTGGCCATGAGTTATTGCCTTGAAAATGTTTCATGGTTGGAGCTTTGAAGAACTAAGAAATACGCTCTTTCATCCACTGTAATTTATCAGGAATAAAATTTTTGCTGATTCGTGTAAGCCTGCATCGTTTAAGAAATGGAGAAGAGCTTTGGTCGCCTTCTGTGAAAGTTATGGTACAAAGATTTTCTCTCTCTACCATAAAGAGTGGATTGTCCAATTGCCTGAACTCACTGGCAAGCACACTCCTCTCTGGAGAATTATGGTCTCTTGAGCGCCATGGCCTGGCGCTACATGGGGATGAGTGGTTGCTGCTGGCCCTCCCGAAAATGGCGAAGGCTTTTTAAGGCTACACCCAAACATAGTCAACAAAGTAAAGCTGACCAGTATGGAGATAGTGCACATGGGAGACTGTGTTGGAGTTGAAGATCTTGGATGCAGAGGCAAGTATTTCCAAAGTGCTGTATTTTATCGTTGTATAGGAGCCACTTCTGCGAAAGAACAAAATCTTCGTGCGGCATTGGTCTCTGATAGCAAAAGCAAGCCATGGCCTGTGCAGCTTGCTTCATCAGTGAAATTCCTAACGATGATTGTTGCCGATGTTGGGACATAATCATGGTGCCCTGGTCCTGGTAAAATTGTCCTTGAATCCCTGACTACAGTTGGTGAAGAGGGCCATAGCACAGGGATGCTTGCACACTTTGTTGGGCACATGGATTTAGAATCCTAATCCTAAAAGACGGACCATTTTTATGGAGTACCTCGATTAGTGTAGGTATTCGAAAGTGCTGTGAATGGCTGAAAGTTTGGTAGCTGTTGATCTCTTGGTATGGGCAACACGGAAGCGGATTGTGGGGAAATCTGCCTGTATATATATTACCACTCCTGTCGAGCTTAATGACATTACTGAACCACTTATCCATAAACGTTTGCAGTCAGGTCCTTTGTGCAGTAAAAACTGCCCGTACATGCTGAGAACTTAGTTGAACAAGACAAACGAGCGCAAGACACAAAACACGGCTGTTTGTAAGTTGTGATTTGCCATATTTCTGAGGTAATTAGCAGCTTAATGGGACTTGTCAAAAATAATTTTGAGCCCAATAAGCAACAGTAATAGGACACAATTGTACTCAGTTTAAACCATGCTTAAATCATTGTAGCTCTGGTAATCAGCTGTTTCATTTATTTTGTTCAATAGGTCACGGCATTGAAACAACTGGAGTCAATTGAAGCTTCCCTGGGTTCTGTTGGGCCTCCTCGATTCTACAGGTGTTCATATTGTGTCCAATAACCCTCAACATAGGAAACAATTGCTGTAAATTGAAGCTTGCCTTATTACATTGGGGAAGGCGTCCGGCCGAACCGATCTCCGTCGCCTCCATCATGTAGGGATAGTGGGGTAAATGAGCGGTGAGCAGGAGAGCTGCCTCTGTTCCGGACGAAGAGCCGAGAGCAAAGATCAACTGTTTAATACATGGCGCGATACGAGAGTGGCGAGGATACAGGAACAGTAGCCCACAGGCGAGCTTACAACAAGGCTCGGGCATGGCAACGCCCTTTACGGGTTCCCGAAGCGATCTGGCTTGGTGCGTCGAAGGGCGAGATTTTATACCCAAGACTACCAACGCGCTTCCAGCATGTTGGGGAGCACGAAAAAGTCCAAATGCACATAACACGTCTTCCCTAGATGTAGTGTTCGAGTGTACCTAGAATCAGCGGCGAGTTCCCTAGAACTCTGCGCATTCTTGGGCAAAACAAGTTAAGGAGATCGATGAGTCATGTGCGCCACGGCCGCCTCTGGCATGAGTCACCGATCTCGAGCGCATGCATCTTCGACAGGTCAAGACCTGCTCAGGGAGGGGCGTGCTTCACCGCCACTAAGGAAACTTCACCGCAGTGCACGAAATTTGTATCACACGCGAACAGGGTAACGGAGAAGCACTTTGCGCTGAATCGTAACAGCCTCTATTCATTTGGGCCTCATTGGCAATACAAGCATTCACTCTCACAATTAGAAATGTGAAGTATGTTTCTGAGCAGTGATAGAATATGCATAATTGAACTTCATGCATGGACTTCTCATTAGAAAACATTCAATATGTCATTGTAGCCAAATATTGCACTTTACTCAAATAAAATAAATTTTGCCATTTTTTCTTCGTCAGTTAATCATGAGCGGTTTATTTTCCTATACCAGCGATATCGCCAAGTGTTGCAAAAGGTAATAATTACAAAACCCGTCCGATCCAAGTGAAAGAGATGAGCTAAAATATACACGTGATAAAAATGAACTTATTCTATTGGGTGAGCAAGCAAAAAACTAAAGTGGAGATGTAATATATATGCTTAGGGCACGGCGTAGGAATACTACACCATGGCGTAGGGTGACCACATTTTTGCAGATGAAAAACGGTAGGCACCAGCGGTGGGGGTGTGGGGATAGTACACATGACAAACGGCTGAGATTGGGAGAAAGGTTTAGATTGTGTGTATTTTGCCGACCATTAAATTTTTCAAGCAGGTCTTCATCCCGCAGGAATCGGTTGTAAAATTTTTCGCACTTGTTCACAAAGTTCAGCAGCCCAACTTAGATTGCACCCAATATTAACAGCGCGTTGATGGCCATGTCAACTTGACAATGAAAAAAAAAAAGAAACGGGCTCCACTAGAGCCGTGGTTGCAAGAAAACCTAACCAGTTCCGCGACGCACGAACTCTAACGGATGGTTATGCACATCCCCTGTCCTCGCGTCTTTAAAAACCTGCAACCATTTATAGGAGACCGAAATACCCGAAGTTCCAATCTTTTAGTTTCTTTTCATTGCTTTGCTTGACAATGATCGGATCCAGGGGCGGATCCAGTTTTTTTTCTGAAAAGGGGGGGGGGGGGGTCAGCGTCTATTGGTGATGATGATGATGATGCTGAAGATAATGAGTGGGAGGATAGTAGCCTTCTTTATTCACCGAAATTTTGGATAACCGTAAATACAAGGAATACAAAACAATAATCAACTAGAGTTTTTCTACGACCTTAGGGGTCAGCTTCTTGGGGTTACAAAATTGAGGGGGGGGGGGGTTCAGGACATCCATGCCCCCGCCCCCCACTTCCCTCTGGATCCGCCAGTGACTAGGGCAATATTGCCTCTTCAAAGTCGCCTTCGGCAAAAAACTTCAAAGCGTTCTTCGGTAATAATAGATCTAAATTTTGCTGTCGTGGCAAATAATTTAAAATACTTAAGGTCAAATTTGTAAAATATACTTGCACCGAGTCGGCACACTTTTGGTTTTATCAACTTGCTTGGCAGCAATGTTGAAACTATGCAGTCCGGTGGAAACTGGCGATGATTGTTTATAAAAAGACAGGACGGCAGAGCGGAAACGGGCAATGATTGTTTATTAGGGCAAAAAGACGGGTAGGCAGAAGCGAACCTCAATAATGGGACTGTCCCGGCCGAAATTGGACATCTGGTCAGCCTATATATGCTACATAATGCGCGTTCCCAAAAACCAGATCTACTGACGCCACGTGTGCAGGAGCAAAGTAAACAAAAAAAACCCTGTCATCGCCCGTACCGGAGAATGTGGCCCACAGATATGCTAGGCGAAAAAAAAAAGGAATTAGTGCCCTTCCACTCTGTGACACAAGGTGACCAGCAAAGCCAGGGCACAGTGTAAGGAGTGCACGAAACAAACACGTTTGTTCGTAATTTGCAATTAAGCATTCTTCCTAGCTAATTAGCTGAATGAAACTTGGTAGAACCACAGTGTTACTCTAGAGGACCACAAACATGAGGATGTCCGTTTCCCTCTCGCGTCGTAGGCATCTTACTGTCTGTGTAACGCACCAACCCAAACCGCTCGACCACGAAGGACAGCAGTCAGGTCGCATCGGGCCGTGAGACATCCACGTTGAAATCTTCCCCCTACAGACAAATATGTCAAAGTTATGCGCGTAAAGCCTGCCTGAGCGTGCACGCACCCCCCCTCCCCCCCCCCCCCCCCCCCCCAAAAAAATCTCCCATAAAAATGGCAAGGGGGTGATAGACACCGCTGCGCGTGGCTAGCAGTATAGACTACTCGTCAACGTGGCGGCGGCGGGGGAGAGGAGTGTTGAATCTCAAAGGCGAACGGAGAGCAAGAAAAGCTAACTGTATTTACAAGAAGTACAGGGCATACGAAGCATTAAAATGGCGACCGAGAATCTTCCTCCTTCTTTCTCGTCTTCGTCTGTCTCCTCCGCGTGCCGTCGCGCCGAGATTCCCGATATTTTTCCATGCGCTGGCCCCCGCACGCGGGTGCCAATTTCAAAACAATGAGTATATAAAGTGTGGCTGCAACCATACAACCTCCGTGGACAGCCAAGCTTCACTGCGCAACAAACAATGTGGGAAAGTCAGCTTGCAAAAACCAAGATTACACCGATCTTCTTAAGTGGGCTTCACCACTAAACAAAAGTGCATTGTTAGAAATACATTAATTTCAGGGGCTGCATAAGACATCAAAATATTGAGGCCCTGAGACTTTTTTTTTGTTAACAGCGAGGCTGTTTAGGCTGGTGGGTTAGGCCGGCGCACGTGCTCAGCAAATCCCCGCCGAGTGACGAGGTCATCGCGCATATACGGAGGCCGCGCGTGCGCAGATGCGGAGCTAAGCCGTGGCATCACCACGGGGCTATAAAAGCAGCTCCGCTCCGCAGACTTGACGACAGAACAGTTTGTTCTCAGACGGAAAGAGATGGGGCGACAGAAGAAGAGGAAGCGCAGCACCAAAGCCGCCGCGCCGCTACTGGAGAACAAATGCGACGACTTGGGTCCAATCCCGAATATTGCGCCGGCGAAGTGGCGGCGAAACGTCAACGAGTTGCGAAAAATCCGAAGCTTCGACTGTTTATTGCTCTTTGGGGAGCTAGCGACGACACCACGCAGAAAGCTTGGCGGAGTCTCGAAGCATAAACATGCATTGGGGCGTAGCCAGAAATTTTGCTAGGGGAAGGGAAGGATGGGGGGCTGGGACTCCGCCTCGACCTCCTCCACTGGATTTTTCAAGTTCTGAGCCGCGGTGGCTCAGTGGATAAGTCGCTGCGGAGCACGAAGACACGGGTTCGATTCCCGGTCGCGGCGGCCGCTTCTCTGAAGGAGGCGAAAAGCAAAACGCCCTTCTCTTCGAGATTTCGGCGCACGTTAAAGATGCTCAGGTGGTCAAAATTAATCCAGAGCCCTCTACTACGATGCGTCTCATCGCCTGCGTTGCCTCGGCTCGTTAAACCCTACAATCAATCAATCAATCAAGCAAGCAATGAATTTTCAAGGAATTAAAAATATGTATTATAAATGCATAACTATTACCTGAAACTTTCAACCGAAATTTACAACTAATAACTGAAAATACATAACTATTAACTGTAAGAAACAAAGAAAATGAAACATTTTATAAAAAATTTATACGCGTCTTCAGAAAATTGTAACAGAATCGCTTCACTGCTTGCAATTTTCTATTTTGTCTACATAAGAAGAAAGAGCCCTTAAAATATGGAAATGTAGAACAACATATATGCTTAACAAACATGAAAGCAAAATACATGGAAGTAAAGAACTGATTTATCTAAAACTAACAAAGCCCCGAGCGGACATTATAAACGTAAAAAGCAAGAAACAAACAACTTGTGGGTGGACGTTTTATTTTATTGCCGCTTTGTCATACAAGAATTTTTTTTTTCTTTTTGCACACATGCGACGGTTAGGGACAAATCTAAACACCTATGTCTTCTATGCCAATATATTGCGAACAGCTTGTCAACCGTCGTGAACCTCGGATAACTGTACGAAAATTAATCACACAAAAATGCGTCAAAATCTACAGTCGTAGTGAAAAAAGCGAGATTATGTTTTGATCAGGGCAACAAAAGTGTCACTGGCAACAAAGTGTACGTTTATAGAGAAAGCCCGTTCTACATGGTGCGAATTTACCTGCGAATAAGCTGTATCGGCGCCGCTGGCGCGGCATAACGACATTTTTGTAGCCGTGGCAATAGATCGTGTTGCCGCACAAACGGTGCTGCAGCAACGAATTCGCAGGGGAATTCGCAACATGTAACGAGAGAGGTTGGGGGGGGGGGGGGGGGGGGTGAAGACGAAGCCCGAGGTCGTTAGCGCGCATGGTTTCCGGCGGCGGGCATGGCTGCATGGAGCCTGGAGGTACTGAAGCAGCCAAGCCTACGGTTTCGCCCGCGAATCTCCCCTAGTTTTTTTTCTGAGTAGCGACTCTCCGTCGCGTCGCGCAGCGCGAGCTCTTCAGCCCCGTGGATGAAGGCCTTGCATAAGGGTTAGGCATGCCAGGAATGAAACGGGCCAGACAGAGAGAGTTGGTGCGCTTTCGGGGCAGGATTCCTAGACAAAACCCTAGGATGGTTTCCGGCGCAGGGGGTTGCCTTGGTCGCCGTGCACGACAGCGCGACAAAATCTTGGGGGGGGGGGGGGGGGAGGAGGGGGGCTGAAGCTTTATAAGCCCTACCCCCCTCCTTCCTACGCCCTTGACCACGCAGAAAACTTAGCCTGGTCTCCAAGCATAACCACGCATAAACTTACCGAACCAGGAAGAAGCTATAGGTGGAACCACCAGCTTCTCTGTTTGCCCGGTCTTCGCTCCACTGGTACGAAGCTGGCCCAATTTTTTTTTAATAAATTCTTGAATACGCTGAACACAAGTCCCAGAGTTTTCGTTTTACACAGGCGTGAGAACTTCTAGAACTAGAATTTGTGCAGAAGAGACGTGACTACTTTGCTGCCATCCCCCAATGCCGGATATGCATTCCAATCCCCTCCACCACGGTCCACTCACGCACAAATTTTTTCGCGTCAAGTGGACGCTATACGGGTACTCCTCAAAGCGCTTGCAGGCTGACCGCCTGTGTCGTCTCGACCGTCGTCGGCTCCAGCGGCAGCCTTCGAAGTTAATGGTACCGCTGATGTCAGCGCAGGGATTGTCATTACCAGCTATGACAGCGCACAGTTCATTCCGAATGAGCTGCACGATATTTGATTCGGGAATCAGTTCACCGCGCACAATCAAGTTCCCGTCTTCTTGATAATTGAGCCCGCCGGACAGGATACGCAGTACGGAATCGGCCTTCTGGTGCTTCTTCCGAGTGCAGTGGCTGAAGAGTGTACTCGTCGTCCAAGAAATCCTGGAGGATTTTCATTTCACATTTGCGACATCCAGCGCTTTTGAGTGACTCTCGCGTCATACCCAGGCGTTTTCGCCACGCGCCAGACATAAGTTGCTGAAGGAGCATGCGACGGATAATCCGTACGAGATATATTTATTCCATTTCACGACGCCCTCCTTCACTACCCACAAATTGTCAGAGTTGTCGGGAGCATGACATCGATTTCTTCGTTTTTGTTTACCGTCTCGAGTTCGTATTGAATGCGAAAGCTGTATTTTCCAACCCTTGGCGGTTTCGCGGGAAATTCGTGAAGCCTGTTTCGTGGAGCTTCTTTTGTGAAACCTCCTGTGCTTTGCAGTTTATAACTTCCTTGCCGGAAGGTGGTTAACGCGCAGCAGAGGGAGAGGCGACGCGGGCATGCATAGGCCTATAACGGAACGCTCTGAGGTCAAAGTCGCCAACCACTAACCGCAGCTTGACGTATACGATGAGTATGATTGTGATGGCATGCCGAAAAGCTCAACTTCAAGGTTACCTATCGTTAAGCCTCGACATAGGACGTTAGGCCTACCGTTACTTTGTGGTCTAACGCGGTCAAGCGGTGCCCATTTGAAAAAGGTACGTACGTCAGGATGCTAGTACCGGTTGACGTTGTAGGCGTCATGTTGGGTAGAGGTAGAATAAACTCTATTGAAGGAGAAGACAAAAAGGTCCGCCCTCGACTAGGAGGCGCCTAGTCGAGGGCGGACCAAGATGGTCTGATATCGAGGGCGGGATTGGACAAGGCGGCCTCCCCGGTATTAGTGCAGTGAGCCGTACTTGTGTTGTCCTCCGGTTGCGTGACAGCCGTACACTCCCAGGTGGCGTGCTGGAGAGTGGAGCGTTCCCCGCAGCGGTTACTATTATTCATTCATCTGGATCAGAAAATTCAGAAGGGCTGAGCCCCACCTACGCCCGAAGGTATTCGTCTGAATGCGCCCCAGTGTGCTGGTGTCGTGGTTGCTTAGCTCTCTGTGAGAGAGATGGAGGCGTGGCGGCGGAGTCTGCAGTGGGCGAGGTATCCTCCAAGGGTCTGAAGAGGACTGGATAGGTAGGAATGACCAGGCAGGGCGCGGTGTGTAACCCTGTCCGTTTACTCGTTTCCTTCTAGCCCCTCAGCGTTGGACCTAAACAGCCACATACCTGACAGCTGCTGATATTATTCGAGTCGAAGGATACATACCCACAGCGATGTAAAGACAACGCTTTATTCGGTTGGTGCATTCTGGGTCAAGCAACAAGCATTCAACGAATCAGTAAGTCAATTGCTTATAGCGCAAGCCCTAGTAGGGTCTACCTCAAGAAATCTGTGCCCATATTTTGCATCCAATGTGTGCAATATTAAGCCTGCCAAGGTACCACAGAGTACCCTGGAGTACCCACAGAGTACCACATACACGCTCTAGGGCATTGGACAACATCTTATAAGCATGACTGTATGTTGATTTTCCCGCGAAACCGGTGAAGGTACAAGGCAATAGTGCTTTCGCACTAAAAAAGCAGTACTCGTCTCAGATAAATATAAATCAAACAAGCGACGTTCCTTCCATGCCTCTGTAGTTACGTGGAGCAAGACGCAGTGTAATGCGATCGTGGCACGTTGTCGTTCTCCGCGTTCACATTCCGCGGTGGTCGCCGTGTCCGAATGTCACTCTGAATGGCAACAGTGCGTTAATCGTGATACCAGTCACGCCGCGTTGTGTAGTCTGATGTCGGACCCGCCGCGGTGGCTCAGTAGTAGCTGAGGCGTTTTGCCGCGGTGGCGGATTTTTGATGCGGGCGAAAAACAAAAACGCCCGTGTGCCGGGATTCTGGCGCACGTTGTAGATCCCCAGGTGGTCAAAATAAATTCAGAGCTCTCTGCTACGGCGCGCCTCATAGCCATGTAGCTTCGGCGCATTAAGCCCCACAATCAATAGTACACAGTCTGATGTCGGTCGACGCGTGGCTTAATTACAAAAGCAATGTTGGAAAATGTGGCTTCCCCAAATATACCAATAGCGTGCCATTATTGGACCTCCACGAAGAGTATTTTTCATTTATGCGTGTTTTGGTTCATATTCTTGTGTTCGCATTTCATTTGTCCATGACTGTACGTAGAGACAGGTGCAGAGCTCCAAGTTGTATGAATTAGTTCGTTCCCCACTACGACATCACTTGTAATCGTCTCTTTCGTATGTTATAGCCCAAAATTTAAAATCTTGATGCATTACATGAAATTCCATTAAAATAACAACCCAGTGACTATCAGACCTAGCAAAACACGTTTTTAATACAATGCGTACAGCAACATCAAAGAACGTGTGGAAGTAAACTCAGAAAAAAATTAGCCGCGTATCTGCTCCTTTCGTTGCAAATGCCGTCAAAAGACGATAGTCTTTATCGGCTTTTGCGAAGTAAATGCTTCGCTTTCCCGCTCACCTCTCATGTTGTTCCTCTTGCGTCGCGCTCCTCCCAAGGTAAAGACGCCAAAGGTTTCCTTAAATCATTTTATATTTCCCGCGTTCCACTGCTCCAAACCGGGTGTCTCGATGCGAACGCTGCCGTACGGCGAAGACGCGCGTTAATCGAGACGCCCTACTTCAATGTTTATAGAACCGCGTTTCCCTACTCCACGTGCGTTGCAAGAAGAACGTGGAACCTATCTAGTGGAACCTTGCGTAACTGTTGCCGGTTGATTTCTTAAAATGGCGCCAGAAGCTATAGTGGCGCGGGTGACAGCAGGCGACGGCGGAGTGAATTATTTTTCTGCAGTTGATGAAGTATTTAATTTCGCAAAAGTCAAGCACGTTTGATTTTTTTTATAAAGGAACTCTGCAAATATCACTTCTGTATTGATTTGTTGTCTCATATTTGCGTAATGTCTTGTTCTTATTCAACAATGTTGACAAGTATGAACATTACACCGGACATAGACGGGTAGATTTAGCTGTGACTATATAAGACTATTGCGCATGCATTGTTTTGCTTTGGCCGGGTGGCTGAATCGAGTCACAGACAGACAGACGGACAGACAGACAGACAGACATACAGACATACAGACAGACCAAAATTTCTGGGTTTAAGTAGCCCAAGAAAGACTATCGTCTTTAAAAATTTAATTCGCTCTGCTACATTTCCCGTCGGAAATATCAACGGTCCAGACCATGGCTTCAAGCCCACCCCGGCCTGGGCCCTCCGATAACCGCCTCGGGCCGGGCTCGGGCTTCCGGGTCAGCTCGGGCCTGCGCAGTGCTCTAGTCCAGCTAGCCCTCGCGTGTGCAGGACGGCCGCGCAGCAAGCTCGATGTCGTCTTCGCCGCGTGGCATGTACGAACCTGCAGGGGTTTCCCCAAAAAGCGGGCTTCGCCTCGCATCACTTTGACTCCGCAGTGAAGTCCGACGGTGAGTCGCGTTGTGCGCTTTTGAAGCCTGCGCGCCGCGTCAACAAACGCACCAGAGTCGATTTGTAACAACCGCTAATTTTGTTTACACCCAAAGCTCGAACAGTGCACTGTGACAAATCGTCGGAGGCATCTAGCCAAATTAAGCCGCTGTGGGTATAAAAAATGCGCCCTGCAACTCTGTACAGATGATTAACCCCGAAGCTGCAAAGTGCTCCCGGTGTTTACGCGTGTGCTACTCCCTGAGGTTAATTTAATCTTTTTCATTACACGTTGCGTGTTGGCGGTGTTTTTGTTCGTTTCCATTCATGCACGTGGCGTCCGTGATCGTAAGCTGCCTGCTCCTTCGAAGTACGTATGACGCGTGGCCTAACAATTTCGAAGCATCGTACGGCCGGTGTTAGCCATTGAAACATTGATGCTGCCTGCTAAGAGAGAGAGAGGGCCTGAGGGAGAGGGATAGCTTTATTCGCTCTGGCAAAGAGAGCCCAAACTCTCCTTTCCGCGTTTGTCAGCCAGAAGATTTTGGTTCCTGGCGGCTTCGATTATCTGGACAAAGCGTAGCTGGATTAGGTGATCAGAGCTGCGCAACAGTGTTTCTCAGTGCTCTATGTGGATGTCTGTGGGGGGTAGGGGGGGGGGGGGGGGCTTGTACCGTGGTTTCTTCTGGCATTTCCACATAATGTGCACGTGAGGTCTGCACGGTGGCCGCAGTGTTTTCATTTGTCTGAGAAGATTTCCGGTTGGAAGTGACTATTGGCCGTTATGTACAGTTCAGCGCAAAAAAGACCGGGACTAGAAAAGACACAAGACAAGAGGGCTTGTGTTGTGTCTATTCTAGTCCCTGACTTTTTTCGCGTGTTACACAGTGGAATACCAACTAGGCCAGTCAATTACGTGGCTATAGGCCTCCTGTATTTTTACAATGCCAAACGCATTGCGCGCTTCCCAATGGGAGTGACTGGTACGCGTGCAGTGCCTAGATTTCGAAAGGTGGGGCCCCGAGCTGAACCGGGATCACGCAACCGTAACTAATTTCGAGAGTGGCTTGTACCTGGTTGCCAAGGCAACCTATGTTTGAGATCACCGAAGGAGGGGGCGCCCCCGCCAGCGTCAGAAAACTCAGGCTCGCGGCGGAGCACATTTTGCCAACGTTGCCGCTTTCCACCACGCGTCGCGCCGGGATGAACCGGTCACGTGACTAAAGCGCTGGGAAGGCTACAGATTGGGGGAGAGTGGCCGGAGTAGAAGGAGAGGGCTTGGTTGGCCGGTCCGGGCTGATGCGTTTGGCATTGTAAAAATACAGGAGGCGATGCTATAGGCCACCGGGTTTAGGTAGGTAACGAGCGGGATAAACCCAGCCACACCATCTCCCCTTACTTCTAACTCCTCTCCAACGCGGTTTATTCACTCATGCTTACCGGTTTGCGAAGGAAGAGTTTAATACGCACACAGGACCGATTTCACCTGGCCATATAAAGCGTCGCTTCAAAACCGAGCAACTCTGCCCGTGAACGTCTTAAAAATGCCGTAACTTCCTCCACACTTTCTGCAATGCATTGGGGATGATGGGGACCTTTCCCGGGTGTTCTCTCCTCCTTTGAAGCCGTGTTTAGACATTTAGACTTAACGTCCCCCCCAGCAACCAGGTTGGCAGCGGTGCGAACGCAGCGCCACCGCCAGCTCGGCTGACGTCTCCACTCTCCGTACGCCCTTTGTCGTTCTCTGTTCTTTTGTTGCTTTGTGTCCACGTATTGAAGGCGAAAATTTCTGCCGAAATGCCCATCTATTTCTCACGCAATAACAATCTGGTATGCTTTGCACTTTCTAACCAAAAAAGAGTGGAACGTCAGCTGACCTCCAGCCAGCATCATGCCGAAACCATTTCTGTTCCTTGTGCAGATCGCGCTGCAGATACTTCTTTTCGGCGTGACAGCGAAAGCAAGCGTATCGCATCCAACTGCGTGCTTCATCCTTCCCGCGCCTGGTTCCTACTGAGCCTGCGCGGACAAGTCATTACGATATGTCGATGACTGGGACTCAATGCGCCCGGTAGGAACAACGTCGACAGCACTCCTATAAAAGAACCACAACCGGACCACCTCTTCAGTGCGCACGTCAGCTGACTACCAATCAGCATCATGCCAAAACCAATTCTGTTCATTGTGCAGGTCAGTCATACTATTTCAACCACTAAAATGAGCAACCTATTCTTTATCCAGCTGACGCGCCCACATGCAATTTGTTACTTCGTCGAAGGTTTTGCACTGTCTTTGCTGATGATGTGTACGGATGTTGAACCCAACACGACCCCCCCCCCCCCCCCCTATCATATAAAAAAATTTGGAGGACCTTCTTAATGGTCACAAAGAAATTCAGGAAGGGCTAAGTGAAATTGAAGTGAAACTGATAAATGTCGAGGCGCTGGCGTCCAACGTTAAGGAGCTCAATTCCAAAGTTTCAAGCCTTGAAAAAAATGTCCAGAGCTTGGAAAACAAGTTGGTTGGCCTGGAGGATCGCAGCCGACGAAATAACATACTAGTGTTTCGAATTGCTGAGAAGGCCGGGGAAACAGCTGATGATCTAACGCAGAGTGTAGTTGAGCGGGTGTTTAAAAACATGCTGGGAATTCGAGTGTCGTCTACTGAGCGCACAAACAGAATTGGCAGGAAGCAAAACGTTAGACCCCGACCTGTGGTGTTGAGGCTTATGGACTACCGCAAAAAAGACTTGATTTTCAAAAACTGTTCTGAACTAAAACGTAACAGTATTTCTGTATAGAAAGGTTTTCAGCAGCCACCAGGCAAAAAAGGAAATAAACAAGTTAGTCCCCTTCCACTCTGTAAAGAAGGATGATCTGCGAAGCTACACGACCTCCACAGGGTGCACGAAACAAATCACGTTTGTTTGTAATTTACGACTGAGCATAACTTCTAGCCAATTACCTGAATGAAATTTGGAAAGACCAGAGCTTTATCCTAGCGGACAAGCGTAGAGCTGTCCCTTTCCCTCCTGCGTCGGAGGGGTCTTACTGTTCGTGTAACACGACAACCCAATTCACTCTACCACTGAGGACACCGGACCAGTCGCATTGGGCTGTTTGACGGCCGCGTTTAAAACTCACGCCAATACAACGGACATGTCACAAGTAGGGGTATGAAACTAGCTGCGCTTGCCCCCCCCCCTCTCCCTCCACTCCCAACCGGTGCTCGCATAAACGGGCAACCGGTCATGAGCGGGTGCTTACAAGTGAAAGACTCTGTCGAACATGCCGTTCTGAAAGGCCTTTAAGCTGAACAAGTGATATTGGTCCACGTCGACGTTCCAAGCGGGCCAGTGGGTTCATGAGGAAAGGATTCCGACCAGCTGGAACTTGAGGCGCTAATGGCGGTGGCAGCGGCTTTCCGTTGTTTTCGCGCCCATTCACGCTTCGATTCGGTCTGACGCTTCTTCAGTTTCCGCTCTTCTTGCTCCAAGCGAACGACATGCATCCGTCTCATAGCGATCGAGTTAACACGTCAAAGGCCTCGACTTTTATTCTAGCGGACACGCGCGGGGGTGTCCCTTTCGCTGCCCGGGCGTAGGCATCTTATTGTCTGTAACACACCAACCAAGACCCAAGTCGCCTGATTGCGGAGCACCGCTGACAGGGCGTATTTAGCCATGAGGCTCCCACGTCTAAATCTCCCACCACCACAACAGGTATGTCATCGCTAGCGGCATTAAGCCCTGCTGTGCGTGCGTATGTCCCCTCCCTCCACCCTCAACCCGTGCACGCCTAAACCGGCAACCGGGGATGAGCGCAAAGTTAGGCGGGAAATACACCGCCGAAGGGACAGAGAAACACTTTATATGCGGCCAAGGTAAGATCTATTATTATTCTTCCGCCAAAACGATGACCAGCTGGTCAACGAGGACCGCCGACGTGACAATGTCGCTCGGAATAACTTTCAAGCTAAACAAGAATTACGTGCTCACGCCGGTGTTCCACAGGGACCCGCTTCTAGTGGGCGAGGTAGAATTTGAGGCGGCAATGGCCGCGGCTACATTGTCGGAGGCGGTGGTGGCGGCGGCTTTCCGGCGTTTTAAATGCAGAGCATTTCTTTAACTCACGATGTCACCCGGCGTTGGCGTGCCTCGGGGTCCGCAACAGCCGTTCCAGGTGCGCCCTCTCCACCACTCCTCATCTCCGACATCACGCTACCCTCCTCGCTCTCAACAACAGGTCCGCACCCCTCCGCCTACACTATATAAAAAAAATAATACTTACCGGCGCCTGGTTTCGATCCCACGACCCTGCGGGCGGAACGCAAGGTACATGGTGCTCTACCCACTGCGCCACAAAGCCGACACAGAATGGAAGGCTACGAACGCGCCTTATATCCTTGACTCATTCAAACTACGTCAAGAAGCTGCTGATACAACGCATTCACTACCTGTGGCCGGAACGCGAGGTACATGGGGCTCTTCCCACTGCGCCACAAAACCGACACAGAATGAAAGGCTACGAACGCGCCTTATATCCTTGACTCATTCAAACTACGTCAAGAAGCTGCTGATACAACGCATTCACTACCACCAACTCCCCAAACACTAAACGTTAACGCAATACACCCACCCCCTATGCGACGCATTTACTCGAGTCCCCCTCGCGGGGAGATGGGCCCTTTTTACAACCATTCGCGCTGCTGTCGATTCTCCGCAATCATCTGATAACGGCGCTACGGCCGCTGTCTGCAGACTGCGCAACCGGCGCAACTTGTGAAGGAGGCATCCGTGTTGGCGAGTGGAATACCCATTGTGATAACCGTCGTGAAAGAGGGCTCAGCGGTGGGGAGAAGGAACCCCGGAGCGGCGCGAGTAAATCGGTTTCACCGGAATGAAAACTGGGGGGAGTCATATACTGCTCCGCAGTAATTATGGGATACCGCAGCCTAGTTAACAAAAGCTGGTGAAAAAAAGGCTGATTTACTATAAAATCAAGATTAATGACGTTTTGTATCGGAGGGATGACACTCGGAAGTGCAGGACAGCTGTGGGTGATCGTGACGATCCCGAAAGTTTTAATCAATGAGCCGAACCTTCTTTCGGTGCGGCCGCAGTAAGTTCTTGCAGACATGCCCACACGCCAAATACTAATACATCCATCCTGTTTACGAATATACCCAGTGTTGCACGCGATCGGGATGAATTGCTAAGTGCCATTGATATAACTTTTGCAGATATTGTAATTTTGACAGAAACGTGGCTTGACTATTCCGCGTGAGACGGCGAAATTTTTTACTTGCAAAAGCGCTACTCAGTGTATGCAGGCCTCACAGGCAGCTCTCGACTTACGCCAAGAACGCCTGCTTTCCTGATTGATGACGACAGTACTGACGATTAAACCGAAACTTTATGATAAACTGAATAAGAATACACATGGTGGTTAAAATCAACACTCCATGCCGTAAAAAGGCAGTGGTGTGCGACCAGCTGCCACACCTTGGCTCATTGCCTCTGAAGTGGGCTGCCACACCCGGGTTCATAGTCGAAGCAGGGCGAGCGTTTGCCCCAGTGTTGTGTGCCAATGGGGGGGAACACGCCAGATGGCGGCAGACAGCCGGAAGGTGGTTTCGGTTTCGTTTGTAGGATTCGGGTGCCCTTCGTAGCGATGGGCAGCACACTCCCCGTCTGGTGCACCGCTTCGTGGGCGCCACAATGGTATCAGGTAGTCATCAGACGAACAATGTCTGATATGGGACGGATGAACATCCTAACGATCCCGTTTTTTGCTGTCTTGACTTCAGCGTTTCGACTGTGGCCGTCTGCGCTGAGTATGCACTGAGTGACGACCCCGACCAGCCATTCACACCGGTTGGCTTGTTTCTCCTTGAGCAAGACGAAGTCTCCGACCTTGAGGTCAGGTAGAGCGATCTGCCACTTCCTTCGCTGTTGCAAGGTAGTCAAATACCCGGTGCGCCATTTCTTCCAGAACTCACTGGCCAAGTTTTGCACCTGGTGCCACTGACGTCGGTACAGATTGCTTGGTAGAGCTTCCCCAAAGGCTGAAGTTGAAGCTCCCAGCTTCTGCGTCAAGATCGCCGTTGGTGTGAGAATGATGGGGTTTTCCGGGTCAGAGGATACGGGAACGAGAGGCCTTGCGTTTATGATAGCTGGGACCTCTGCCATGAAGGTCGTGAGGACCTCGTGGGTCAGACGGTTATGGTGCGTCTGAAGCAACATGGAATCCAATATCCGACGAGCGATACCTATCATTCTCTCCCAAACTCCACCCATGTGAGATCCATGCGGAGGGTTGAATACCCACGTACAGCCTTTCTCGTTGAGAAACTTCCCCGGTGTCGAGCTTCCCAGATCATTTGGGTTGATTCCCATCTCTCTGCACGCTCCCACAAAGTTTGTGCCACAGTCAGAGCGGATTTGTTTGACGGGTCCCCGGATTGCCAGGAATCTTCGGAGTGCATTGATGAAACTGGACGTGTCCATCGCCTCGATCACCTCGATGTGCACTGCACGAATACTTAGGCACGTGAACAACACCGCCCAGCGTTTAGTGTTGGACATTCCACCTGCCACCTTGTACGGCGAGCAACAACCAGGCATGGTCCGAAGACATTGACGGCTACGTTGGTGAAAGGGGGCTCGGTGGTCAGCCGGTCTACTGGTAAATCGGCCATCTTCTGCTCCTGTGACCGCCCTCGCAGTTTCTTGCACGTGACGCACTTCCCTACGATGGACGAGATGCGTCCCTTGCCGCCGATGATCCACAGACCAGCCGACCTGACTGCTCCTTCAGTAAAGTGTCGGCCTTGATGCTGCACTTGCTCGTGGTAACGTATGAGCAGTGTGGCGACGTGGTGTCGGCTCGGTATGATGAGAGGATGCTTTTCCTCTTCGGGTAGATCCCCTCTGCTGAGGCGGCCACCGACTCGCACAAGGCCGTTCCCATCAATGAATGGGTCGAGTCTTCGAAGGGGACTTTTCTTGGGAACAGGTCTTTGTGTCCTCGAGGAGGCTTATTTCTTGAGAGAAGCACACTCTTGCTGAACAGCACGAATTACTACAGTTCTCGCTGTAGAAAGATATTCGGCGGCACTTTGCATGCGCGGTCAGACCCTTGACAACGCTGTGCAGCTCTAAGAAGAAATGCCACTTGCGCGAACAAGTGTTTTCCAGATCGAAAACCTAAGGAAGCGCTCCGCACCGAGTTGCCTGGGATGACGTAACTGCTGTGGCCAGCGTGTTGACTTCCGGGCGTAATTCTTTGTCCTCACTTGGAGATACAAGATTGAAGACAGGTGACGGTAGGGCGGGTTCATCGCCCTTGTCGGAGAAAAGGGGGGCCACTGAGCCAGGTCGTGTGCTTGAGCTTCATCGCTGACACCATTCTTGTGCCGTGGTCCGCAGGATTCTCACTCGTGGTGGATGTATGTCCACTGTTCTGGCCGTGGTGGTCTTACGCATACGTAACACTTTATTTGCCACATAAACGTATAATCTTCTGGTCTCATTGTAGATGTAGCCTAAAACGACCCTGCTGTCGATGTAGAACTTCACTGCATCCGGCTGAATGTCCAGCTCGCGTTGCACGAAGTTCAGCCAGTTCGACTGCAAGGACAGCTCCACATAACTCGAGTCTTGGAACAGTAGGTTCGGCCAGGGGTGCCAGCTTTGTTTTTCCCATTATGAAACCCACATGTCGCGTTCCCTCTTTGTCAACAACTCTGAGGTACGCCACAGCTGCGACGGCTTTTGTGGACGCATCGCAAAAGATGTGAATTTCCTTTCGCTCAGCTTCAAGCATTGTTGAAGTTGCGTAAGTCCGGGGGATCTGCAGGTCTTCCAGTGCCCCAAGCGAGCTCTTCCAGTCTTCCCAATCTTGCGCTTTGTGAGCTGGAAGCGGAGCATCCCAGTCGTAGCCTTCCGCTGTGATCTCACGCAAAAAATGTTTTGCCCGTGCTGTCACTGGAGCCACAAAACCCAACGGGTCATAGAGGCCATTAACAGTGGACAGAACACCACGCCGCGTGCAGGGTCTGCCTTCACGTGGAGCACGGTATACGAACGTATCCTCGCGCACATTCCATAGGAGCCGAAGACTACGTTGCACGGGCATTGTCTCTGCAGTAAAGTCGAGTTCTTTTAAGCCCTTTGCGTGATCTTCAACCGAGAATACCTTTTAGCACGTTGTGCCTGTTTGAAGCAATCTTGTGCAGTCGTATGTTCGCCGTTGCCAGCATCTCCTGTGTGTTTCGCAGGAGGCTGATGAACTCTTCCTCGGTGGGAACTGATTTGAGGCCATCGTAAACGTAGAAACCTCTTTCCACGAACTTCGCCGCTTCCTCCCCGTACAGCAGTGAGCCTTGTCGAGCCGTTCGCCGAAGTCCATAGGTAGCCACAGCGGGCGATGTGCTATTCCCAAAGACGTGCACTTTCATGCGGTATTCAACAATCTCTTTTGACATGTTGTTGTTTCGAACCACAAGAACCTAAGAAAATTCGCGATGATCTTCACGGACAAAGAAACTGTAAAACATTTGCTGAATGTCTGCCATCACTGCCACTGGCTCCTTCCTGAAGCGTATCAGCACTCCTATGAGACTGTTTGTGAGATCCGGACCTGTGAGAAGGACACTGTACAAAGAAACTCCTTTCTACTGGACAATGGAGTCGAAGACGACCCTGATCTTCTTTGGCTTGTAAGGGTGGTACACCCCGAACAAAGGCAAGTAAAAGCCTCCTTGCCATCAGCTCGCGGTGGATAAGGTTCTGCATAGTCATTCACAAACAGTTCCTTCATGAAGGCCACGAAGTGCGCGTTCATTTCAGGATTCCTACGCAAACTGCGACGTAGTGCGAGGAGGCGGGACAAGCCTTGTTGCATGTTGTTTGGCAGCCGGGATCTCGGTGTGCGAAACGGAAGAGGATCAACCTAGCTGTAAGACTGATCTTGGACGAACTCGTTTTTCATTATGTCAAGGAAGATCTTCTATAGAGGGAGCGAGCTTGTTGTCCTCACTAGTCGTTTGGAACAGCGTACAGGCAAAGTTCTTCGGTTCCGTGGCCAACCCGTAATCAAGCGTGGGATCATGCTTACCGTGTGACGCCAGGACAGGGTGGTCTTTAACCACAAAATATTTGTCATAAAGTTCTAGCAGAGATGCACGTCCGTTGCTCAAGATTTGAGTCTTCAGCACATTGATGGTACCTGTCTTCCGCGTCCGGCCGATGCAAATATTCAGAACTATGACCCAGCCTAAGTCGTGCTTCTGGACGTAGGGCACATCGTGCGGACCGTTGCATGTCTGACGCACCTTATGGGCCCTAATGATTTTGCAGCCAAGATGAAGCGATATCTCTGCCTCTGGTTCCAGCGGAGAGATGAAACAGGCTATCGACTGGAGATATGGGTAGCACCGAGCAGCTTCTGGTGTTGGTATTTCACTCCTGCTGTTAGGAATGTCATTGCACTCAAGCAATGGTGGAAGCTTCAGGTCGACGTCACCACACACAGTTTGAGCCGAGAAACCGTTCGACAACCTTGCAACCGATTGCTCTGATCGTCTAAAATGGCGTAAGCCTTTACTGCATTGTGCGGTTGACAGTCGTGGGTTACGTTCACCAGGCAGATCGTCGCACAAGGCTTGCTTTCATCTCCCTTGTCACCCACTTCTGTGCGCGTAGCAGTTACGCTTCCTCCTGTCTCTTGAGTGTTGACTTCTCCTTCTGCAGCTTTAGAAGGGCTGTATGTGCGCGTAACCATCGTTGAAGCGCTGCATGTTGTTCGGTAGAATCACACCCAGAGTACATAACGGCTGTGTCACACTGCTTCGAGAAGTTGCTCGTAGACTTCAGGCAATTGAAGCAAATCCTTTGATTTTGCAGGAAGGTGATGCTGTCGTCGAAAGCCTTCCTAAGGAACACACGGCATTTTTAAGAGAGTGTGGTCTCTTATGAAGGAGGCACCACTTACTTAGGTCCCTCAATTCCTTTTATTTTTGTCCGGCAGAATTCAGGGTTGTCGCGTAGCAGCTTTCTGGTTTCAAATCCACATCAGTTTTTCTGGAGGACATTGTTGTCTCTCCTTTGACGGCGTTGGAAGCCTGCTTCTCCCTCCTTGGTTGAATGTCAGACAAAGTATTCTGCTGACGGAGTAATAATCTCGGGTCGTTCTGCATTTCAGCTTCGTCTCTAACGAATTTTGAGAAAAATAAAAATGGTAGAAATGCGGTGTTATTTTCTTTTTTATACTTTGAGCCCGCCGACATCCATTTCTCCTGAAGCCCAGGTGGAAGCTTTGCAACGATGGCGTTGACACCTCGTGCTGTGTCCAAGTACTTTAGACCAGCAAGGTATGGGTCAGCCGTCGCTCTCTCCTGTTCAATGAGGAGGTCGCCGAGTTCTCGGAGCTTTACGTTGTCCCTATAGTATATTCTCGGGAAGCCTTCTAGACGCTTCACGGGGGCATCTTCAACGACCGCAGGGCTGCCGTAGGTGTTTTTCAACCGTTTCCAGACAGAATTTAGCCCTGCTTCGTAGCCTTGCACGTACACGGACCGGAGCCTACTAGATTGTGCAAACGACTCCGGCCCAAGCCACTTGATGAGCAGGTCTAGCTCTTCCTGCGCAGGAAGGTCGAGGCCAATCGGCATTGCCTTGAAGGAGGATGCCCATGCCCGAAAAGCATCGGGGCGGTCATCAAATTGTGTCATTCTAGTGTACAGGAGGTCCTTCCAGAACAGAAATTTTGCGACGCCGCTCATTTCGGAACTGGTGCCGCCAGAGGCCACGCCGTTCAGTTTTTTCTGTTCTGCCTGCCGGATAGTCTGGTGCTCCTCAATCCGTGCATGCACATTCACTTCATCACGAACATCTCCGTGATCGGCCATCATTCATGCGAGGTTCCGAAGAGACAAGCCTTGGGTCATGCGTGGTGGCGCGGGCGAGAACGTAGCCCTCGGTGCGCTTATTGGTGTGTGTTACAGCTCGTGTCTACACAGATTTCTTGTAGTATAATGAACAAATTTTCGAAAGTTACGGCCGGTTATGAAGCTTTAACGGTGCAATGTAAAAGTGCTTTTTTGCTCGTTGTGTACCGCTCACCTGATGTAAAACTCGAAATTTTTTTCGCATTTTTAGAAGACCTTCTCAATTTGCTTCCTATGGTTTACAAACAACTATTGGTGGGGACTTTAACATTACCCTATTACAGGCAAGCGCACATTCCCGTGATCTAGAGTTCCTTTTGGGTTCTTTCGGCTGCATGAACGTGATCAAAGAACCGACTCGTATTGGCCGTCTTTCCCAAAGTCTTAATAATGTATTTATAACCAGTGATACAAGTAGCAGTACCTTGTCCGGTGTGATTGGTGTACATATAGGTGCTAATTTACCTATATACATGTTCTCAATACACATAGAAATACTAAGCTTTAAGCAATGCCCCGAATCTTCCGCTTTTCACGATATTAATCAGAATACTTTGACTACTTTTCGTCAGAAAATTCACTCTACTTGGTGGAACCCTCTACTTCAGTGCACCACTGCGGATGATGCCTACGATACTTTTCTGGAATCATTCAAAGATGCATAGAAAAAGTCGTTTCCCCTTAAGATGGTCAAGAAAAATTAGAATATAAGGAAACCATGTATTGCAGACGAATGTCTGAAGATGATCGTAAAAAAGATTTATTGTACCGCAAGTTTGTAAAAACAAAGAACAGGGACGATTTTGTAGCCTTTAAAAATACTGAAACTTTGTGACAAAGTTCTTGCGCTATACTAAAGAAATGTACTTCGAACATGTGTTTTCTGAAGCTTCTTCCCGGCGTGAGGTCATGTGGTGGGAATTGAATAAACTTTTACCCCCTTACCCCCCGTAACCACGAATTTGAATTGACAGTGGATAATAAACCACTCAAGGGTCAAGAACTGGCAACAAAGTTTAATCACTATTTAAAATATCTTTGCATGCTGAACAATCGATCGAAGTTTAACAAATAACCCACCCACTCTCTACAACTAAAAACTGTCTAATTATAACACACAAAACACCATAGAACATCGAGTAATCCTCAATAATTCTGGAATTAATTGTATCATGGCTCATATTCATCATAAGGCGCTTTCCTAGGATTCGGCCTTTGTTTTCTAACTCAGGAATTTGATTTTCTTGTATAAAAAATGCACCATAGACATCGATCGCTTCAGCCTATATTCCTGGACCTTGTATGAGCTTATATACTTATGCCTTACTTGGTGTCCAAAAAAGATGCGGCAGCTAAGGTCACGCTACTGTTTAAATCCGGGGACAAAAACAATTTTTCAATTATAGACCGGTTTCTGTACTCCCTGTTATTACAAAGGGCTAGAAAAAGTAATCGCGAAACGCCTTGTGTCCTTCTGCGATAAACACTCTATTATATCATGAAAACAGTTTAGTTTTCGTAAACTTATGTCAACGGAATTAACTTTACTAACGCAAAAAGAATTAATAATTCAAGGATTTGAAGAAAAGAAGGTAACTTTTTGTACAATTATAGACTTTTCCAAAGCATTTGATAGAATTCGTCAATTAACATTGCTTAAAAAATTACAACATTATGGATCCCGGGGGCTTTCGTTTACTCTTTTGCAATCGTATTTAAGTAACCGACAATAGGCCGTAGCAATAAAGGAACACAACTCTTCTTCACAAGAAGTAAGGGCTGGAGTCCGCAAGGCAGTCTTTTAGGGCCAATCCTGTTGAATATTTATATCAATGATAATATACAAATTACTCACATTGCACACTTAATTATTTACGCAGATGATATCACCATTTTCTTTCAATCATGTGATACTACTCAGCTTTGGCATTTAGCAAATATAACCCTCCAAAAGCTTCACAAATGGACTAAAGTGAACTCGTTAGAATTAAATAGTAAGAAAACAAAGCAGTGTTATTTTCACCAGCTCAAAGATCTGTTGACAGAGACCTCAGTTTGTATATCAGATCTGAAAAGATTTGTATAGTTAGTGAAATGAAAGCATTAGGCATTGTTTTTAATGAACATTTAAAATGGGATGCCCATGTCTATCACGTCTGCACTAATTTATTCTCGAGCGTATGGGTTGCTTTGTAGGTTACGGCATGCGGTTCCATCAAATAATAATCTGTTTCTTTATCATGCTATATTCACAGCTCACATCAAATACTGCAGCCTCGTATGGTTAACCACTTCCGCAAAAAATTTTATTAAGCTGCATTTAGTTCAAAAACTGGCCATTTGACATATCGCAACTGTACCGTAGGACTCTTACACCAACGAACTATTTCTTCAGTATAATCTGCTTCCTGTCCAATGTATCTACAACTTTAATCTTCTAACAAAGTATTAAAACACCTTGCAACACAACGGTGCAGCTTATTTAAGTCCATGTAGTTTAAGAAAACCGTTGGACGTACCGTACAAAATAAGGGGAAGGAGTACATGGTCCGCTCCGTTTTCAAGAAAGAAATATGGCAATGATAGGTTGCAATCCCGAACTTCCCGACTTTTAAATCGTTTAGCCTAGAGCGGCATAGCTAGAAATACACTTTCTAAGCGAGACTTAAGGAAACGTTTAGTGCTGAACATAGAACATTGTTAACTGACAATCTATTAAGCGTTTTCTCTCGTGGCAACCTTGGTTTAGCCAAAATTACTTGTAATATTTTTCCAGCGTTTTATTGGCATTGTCTTCATTTCCTGCACACTTTACCATCTAAAACGTACCGTACACTGATTTTGCCAATAATGTGTGCATTTATTTATGTGGATACTTCTGTAGTGCAGATTCTGATGAGTGTATGCATACCTGTATATAACAAGACGTTTTCTTCAAGTATTGTCTTTTGCTTTTTTTGTGTTTTCTGTCTACACAGGTTCCGCACATATGCAATATTTCTCTTTTTATGTACCGTGTACCCTGTTTTGTTTTGAAAACAGGGTACACGGTTTTGTTTTGCGCTCAGTAGGTATCTACCATGAGTGTCTAAATGCGTGTATGTATATCATGGGGCTGGAAGTAATAAGTATCTTTTGCAAACTGTGAGCTATAGTGCGTTTCAATGCTTTCCTATATGTTTGTATGTAATATCGACATCTTCAGGCGAGATTTATTTTCTTAGGATTATTTCCTGTGCGTATGCTTTAAACTCCTGTTTCTGCTCTGCCACTCCACCAACGTAAGGGGCGAACACCTCGTCAAGCTGCAGTTTTGGGGCAGCTAATTTTTTGTGTTTGTCCTCGCATTTCTATGTACGAAAGTTCAAATGCTCAATAAAAGTTCAAGTTGAAGTGAAGTTAAGCAAGGGGAGCGCACGAAGGCTCTCCCCGCCATCCTGCTCCGGTGAGCGGCAGCCTCCAGAACACCCGCATGCGCGTCTGCCGCAGCTGCCTCTTTTTCGTGCTGCATCTCCTCTCCATCTCAGCGTCGAGTTTGGGCACTGTCCACCTTCATGGCTGCTTCTTTTCGACTGAAAAGCACCTTCGCTTTGGCCACTTCTACTGCCGCGCATGCCTGCGCCGCCGCTACCGTAATACGCGTAGACGAGCTGGTTTGCTGCACGGATGACGCGTGCGCAGAGCGCTCGGAACGGTCATCGTGGACCGAGATGTGCTCTGCTGACTGTGTGTCCTGCGCGTTGGTGTTGCGAACCGCACGGCGTCGGAATTGTGTTGTGAGCTCCGCAGACGGCCTCCCATGACGAGCTGCTCACGCTTGGCGTCAATTTCCCTTTGTTGGTCGCGTTTTAGTAACCATTCAGGACAGTTCGTGGTCACCAAGAAAGCTTCGTATTTGGCAGCTGCGTCTTTATATTCTGCGAAGCCCGCACGAAGCGTGTCCTCGGTGGTTTCAAACTCCCTTTGCTCCCCGCCGGATAGCTTTCGCAAGACGCGTTCGACATTTGACCAAGCTGCATCTACTTCGGTGCGCTGTTCTTCCTGATCGGCCTCGTACTGCTCGTTCGTCTTCAACGAGAGCTTGACAGCTCGCCGTGGTCTGGCCCCACTCGCAGCTCCCGCGCTGGCGCCCCGGCATGTTGATTCAACGTCGTCCATGCCAGCGGCGGGAAGATTCGTATTCCATGCAGCGCCTGGGTCTCACGTGGACGCGTGCAGTGCGGAAAAACGTAATATGAGACCACATTGCGTTTCGCATGCCGTCGGGAGTTGGAGCGCTTGTAGCGTGCACCGTGCTTGGTGTAGGCTATTGTCGCGGCGAAGCAGAAAGATGCCTTGCAGTAACGACGTATCCTCAATCACAGGAGCGTTGCTTAAACATCCGTAAACTTCAGATGGCGTCCAAAAGCGTGGGTTGGCGTCCGATGGTGACGAAACCTTGCCTTTTTACTATGCAGGCCTCACAGGCAGCCCTCGACTCACGCCAAGAACGCCTGCTATCCTGGTAGATGACTACCTAACTGCTGAATAAAACCGAAACTTCATGGACTGAATAGTATACACAAGTGGTTACAATCAACAAGTCCATGCCGTAAAAAGGCAGTGGTGTGCGACGAGCTTCCACACCTTAGCTCATTGTCTTTGAAGTGCCGGCTGCCACACCCGGGTTCATAGCCAGGGCGAGGGTTTTTCCCAGTGTTGTTTGCCCAGTGGGGGGAACACGCCGATGGCGGCCGGCAGTCGGCAGAAGGTGGGTCCGGTTTCGTTTTGAAGAATTAGGGCGCCCTTCGTTGTGATTGGCAGCCCAACCGTTCTTTCTCCCTTACCGAAGGCGTTGTAGTCGCGACACTTTGCTTGGGACACAGATAAAACAGCCGGGCGCGGCCCGGCAGTAATAACGAAAACATCAAAAAACAAACCCTCTGTATGGTTCGCGGCGATAATGTAATATAAAAGCTTCTTTCCTATCTTGGGAATTCTTCTAACTCAAATACCTCGCATAGACTGGGAAGACACCAAAATAATACTTATTCTTGAGGCGGAATATCCCAAGCTCCCCAATATTTACCGACCCATCTGCTTACCCCCACTTGTTTACAAGCTGCATACCAAAGTTATAGCTAGCCGCATAGGTGACAGCATAAATTCTCACCAACGAATAGAACAGTCTTGGTTTAGGGAAGGGTTTAGTAAAGCAATGGAATATTGCTATCTCCTCAATTAAGTGATACAAAAATCCGCAGAGTAACGAAACCCCATTACATGCCATTTATAGATTATGGGAAAGCGTTTGATTCAGTACTCACCGCAGCCGTTTCGTAACCATGAAAACACGGCGGATTAGAGGAAATACGCATACGACTTTTAAAAGACATATACAAGGAATTACGGGTAAGCATAATCCTCCACAACGAAAGCGCTAAATTGCCTATCCGAAAATCAGTAAGACCGGAAGATACCATCTCTCCACATCTATTAACGCGATGTCTCACAGGCGTATTCAGAAAGCTCCGTAAGGGAAAGTACGGGGCATATTTCAGCCATTTGAGGTTCGCAAATGACATAGTGTTGCTGGAGGGCACTGGAGAACCCACCCAAATAATGCTTGAAGAACTACAACTAGAAAGCATGGCCGTGGGTCTAACATTAGTATATACAAATTTAATAATGAAAAATAGCCGTGCCAAAAACGGTTCTTCAGATTAGGAAACAAAACGCTAGAAGAAGTAAAAAACATAACTACATCGGAGAGATGGTTATTGCTGATCCCAATAACAAGAAAGAATACCGCCACAGAATAGGTATTGGCAGGAGAGCACTCGGCAAGTAGTCCCATATAGGCTCCGGAACGATCGCCGGGTGGCGCTGCACTCTCCCCGAAGGGGAGTACGCCGGGGCGGCGGCCTATTCGGCACGTGCTTTTTTCGCTGCGCGCGTGCTGTATTTCTCGCGCTAGGAAGAGGGCTGGGTAAAATTTTCTTTCGACTTATGAAAGCATACACATTAGCACGTGTCCAGCAAGTTCGGTTTACACGTAGAGTAGCTACTGGGTCCATTTTTGCCGGTGCTTGTCTTGTCGTCTGCTAGAAACGCGTCGTCTGCTACGCGCCAGTCGAACGGCCGAGCGCCCCGGCGGTTTCACGGGATGAAGAGTGCTCTTGTGGGCGACCCTTGGCTGGTCTAACCACCTCAGTCATCGCGAAACGACTGCGTCTGGTGAACGGCTTTCAGCGCCCTAAGCAGACGCCCCCCGGCCCGCTCCTCCGCGTCTGGCAAGTGCACACGCAGCTCGCGCTGTCTCCCGTACCGCCTGAGGCATCCAGCCTCCTACTCACGAATGCGAACAAAAGGCGACCGCCGGCTGCGCGAGCCACTTAAGCCAGCACGTACAAAGAGCGGCGGGAACACTCCTCACTAGCCCGAAACGAAAAGATGAAACTGAAAGCGAAAAAAAAACCCCATATTGTTGCATGGTCAGCTGCCACGACAGTAACAAGGCGAAAGAAGAGGATCCATTCGTTAAATTCTGCATATTCCCCGCGAAAGCGCACCAAAAGGATAGACGGTAAGCATGGATCACTGCTGTTCGAAAGCTGAAATAAGTTGACACATTCTGTGTGCTTTCAGTTTATATTACCCGGCTTTGAAAATGCGAACTAGTGTTCTAACGAGTCCTCCCCTCTACACTTTTTTATAGCATGCTGCCAATGATTGTTTTCCGCTATAATAAATGAACTGCGGAGTTGTTTAGCTGGGTGCCGTTCGATATCGTCCATATATAACACAATAGGTTGACATTTTGCATGGGTGAAAAAAAAAGTTTCTAGCGATTTACCTGGCTGTAGTAGCTCTGGTCAGTCTTGTTTGTGACTTGTGTTCTGAACGGGATTGCTGCGTTGTTCGCTTTTTTTCCACATTTAGAAATACTGGTAATTAAAAGAGGTATACACCAAATTCTGTATATTATAGTAATTAAAAGTTATACGCCACAAGCTGTTCTGTTGTTTCCGCGAACTGTCACGCTAACCCATACTTGTACTCCAAGCGGGTGACAAACATTTCGAACAAACATTTCTTCAAGGACAAGTAAAATGGAAATGCGGCGCTGTCAGCGCACCCCTTAATTAGCGTGTGCCTTTTAATGCGTTTTTATAAGATGCAGCTGATTGTTTCAAGAGTAAGAAATAACCTATTAACCATAATCAATCACGTTTATCTTACATTTCTGGCACCTCAGTGTTTCTGCAGTCCAGAAAGTCCGGATGTCAGAAGCGCGAGCACGCCAAGGGAGTAACAAACAAGAGAAAAGTACGCTGTGACCAGCTGAACAGCTGTCACCTTGCAGAAGAAAAGAGCAACCGACGACCGCCGAACAACGCGTTTCCCCCCTTAAAATCGTCGGGGCAGTCTGCCGGTCGAGCGGCGTGAAGCAGGCGGCGCGTCTGTAGCAGACGACAAGACAAACGTCGACAAAAATGAACTCATAACTACTCTACGTTTAAACCGAACTTGCTGGACACGTGCTAATGTGTATGCTTTCATAAGTCGAAAGAAAATTTACCCAGCCCTCTTCCTAGCACGAGAAATGCAGCACGCGCGCAGCGAAAAAAGCACGTGCCGAATAGGCGGCCGCCCCCGTTGTACTCCCCCGGAGGGGAGAGGGCAGCGCTTCCCTCGCCCGGCAAACTTTAGCTTCGCCTCCCTATATGAAAAGTAAGCGCCCTCGCTGCTCTATAGAAAATCTACAGCCAGGGCATACCGCCGGTGATGAAATACGGAGCTGAAAATTCGCGCACTATAACAACTGAGAAAGCAAACCTAAATTGGCCCAAGGGCGTATAGAACGAATATTGTTAGTAACAACACTCGGGACAAAAATCAAGCTACCTATACCTGAGAGAAAATAGAGTTCACCTAACATAGTTCAAATAAAGAAAAAAAGAAAAGACTTCGGGGCCTTGTAGTAAGGCTAACCGACAACAGTGGACGATTAAGGTACCAGGGTGGACACCAATAGATTGCCCTAAAAGAAGCTAGGCCAATCACAGGATTGAGAGATGAAATGCAGTACTACGGGGGGACATTTCGGACTCCAGTAGCGCAGGACAGGAGCAGCCTGGGTGGTCAGTAGCAAAGGCTTTCGCTTCTCCGGCGGTGCACCCGAGCATGTTAACGACATACATACTACAAGCATACACACACACACACACGACCACAGACAATACAGAACATACGACATACATACAGGAAACAACATACATCATACATACATACATACAGACATACATACATACATACATATACATACATACATACATACATACATACATACAGACATACATACATACATAACATACATACATACGCACACACACATAAACATACATACTCTCAGCCACGTTCTGAGCATCGCATCCTATTTACAGTGACCCACTCGTACATTGTGGTCACCATCCTGGCTTCATCTTCTTCCCATCATAGTCATCCTCATCACTCCACCAACCCTCCTCCTCTTGCGAAGATCATCGTCATCGGAGGCTGGTCCGGAGTCCGCGACGGTTGCAACGCTTCCCAGTAAACATCCCCTGCACCTGTCTCTCAAGGCCCTCTCAAGTGGTGGAGGTCGACCTCGATCCTGTCCTCTACGCCTTCTGATCGCACCCCTGGAACACGTTCCGGTCGCCATTTACTGGCTCTAGCCATGCAGCGTGAAACCGGGAGCAACCCATGGCGCTGCTGCTGCACCTCCGGCGTTCGCTGTGACCACCCGCCAGCATGGCCCACGGTTTCTCTACGGTTTCCGCGGCGAGGACATCGATGACTGGCTCTGCATGTACGTTCGAGTGAGTGCAGTCAACGCTGGGTCGATCGGCCCAGCTCCAGAACGTTTTTCTAAAGAAGCAGCAGCAGAAACGTGGTTTTTCACCATGGAAGCCGACATTGATGACGTGGCCAGCTTTCCTCAGAAGCTGCGTAAGGCCTTCGGCTCTCCAACAATTGTTTGCACGTTGCCAGAAGGAAGCTGTGGTCCTATTCAACATCCTGAAGCGACGTATGCCTTATACGTCGAGGGCGTCCTTGCCCAGTGTCGCCACCTTGAAGAAAGCATGCCAGAGCCGACAAGGTACGCCACCTTCTCAAAGGCATCTCTTCGTTTGCATTCAATGCATTAGCGGCTCAACAGCCTAAAAGCATCAGTGATGTGTGCGAAACGTGTCAACCCCTCGACGAAATGCAGTCGATTCGCTTGCCATAGGACGCCCGGGCACCCATTAACAGTCTATTGCCAACCTTGTCTCCTATTTCTACAACTCCCGCTTTGTCCTACTCGGCGATCGCCTCAACGACACCCTTACCCCAAGAAGCTTCGCTGGCTCATGAGCATTTGACAGCGATCTCTCCAGCACTTATGTCCCGGAACTAGTTTTACGCCAACATACGACCACGCCACCAGGCTATCTCGACCGATCGTCCTGTTTGTTTATACTGCGGGATTCGGGCACACATTGCCCGTTTGTGCAGGCGACGTAAGCAGGATGAGCGACGACGGTAGGCACTACTTAAACGTGACGCCAACTTTTCTGCTGGCACACGGTACACAACACCTTTTTTACCCCCTCGCCGGTCCTCCCCACCTTCATCCCCTGTTGACACGCCTCAGCGTGACCGTCCTTCCGGTGGCGATCACCCTCTCAATATCGACGCTCTGTATCACCTCTTAGACCTGCGTCCCAGCCTTGGGGCAACCTTCGGAAAACTAGAGCCTGAAGTTTTTGGAGAGAAACTGCATTGTCGAAACGGCAAAAACTCCTCAAGCGCAAACATCGAATACATTGTACGTCCAAGTTGAAGGATGCAGCGTTGATGCCTTTATAGACGAGGAATCGATTGTTGCGGCCCTTCGGGCTATGTAACGCTCCAGCAACTTTTGAGCGGATGATCGACTCTGTTTTCCGGGGCTTAAATAGAAAAACGTGCTTCTGTTACCTCGACGATATTGTTATTATTTCTTCAACCTTTCTTGAAAAACCTCCAACGGCTGGGATGAGGTAGCTAACAAGACTTGCCAATGCTGCCTCCAGCTCAACACCAAAAACTGCCGTTTTGCATCTCAAAGCATAAAAGTTCTCGCACACGTCGTCCAGCCCCGAGGGGATTCGGCCTGACCCAGACAGATTGCTGCTGTGGTTAACTTCCCGCGGCCCCAGCAGCAAAATTGTCTGCGTAGCTTTCTTGGCCTGGCGTCTTACAATCGGCGCTTTGCCCAGAATTTCGCTACCATAGCTTCGCCCCTCAACACACTCCTTAACTCTGGAACTCCCTTCACCTGGGCGGATCATTGTGAACGCGCTTTGCAGCAGCTAAAGACCGCGCTGACTTCTGGGTCGGTCCTCTTGCATTTTGACGAGTCGAGACCTGTACTTCTCCACACGGACGCCAGTGGCCACGGACATGGAGGCTGTTCTAGCGCAGTCAGATTGGTAACGATCGAGAGCGCGTTATTTGTTACGCCAGTCATTCCCTAAGTATGCGGAACCAAATTACACCATCGCTGAGCAGGAGTGTCTCGCTGTGGTATGGGCCGTCCGGAAATTTCGACCATGCCTTCACGGACGCCACTTCTGAGTAGTGACTGCCCCAGTATGCGTTATGCTTCTTGCAGACACTCAAACATTATCAGTGCGCCTCGGACGCTGGTTCTACGGCTTCAGGAATATGATTTCACCGTAACCTTCAAGTCCGGGAAAAAGCACCTCGACGCGGACGCACTTTCTCGGTGCCCTCTTGAGTCGTCTATGCTTCCGAGGTCATCGTACACCGATACCGCCCTCCCTATCGCACCTGTCAACCATGCAGCATTTTATAACAGCCTGTCTCCTTTCCCTACTCCTAAACGAGCAGACACATACTGCCGCCACGATAATCGATCGGCTTAACGGTTGAATCAAACCCAGAACCGTCGGGCGCGCCGGCAGCTTCAGCATTTCCAGTTTTTGATTGGTGTTTTGTACCGTTCCAATCACCACTCGTCGGGAAACAGATGGGTCCCCGTCGCACCACGCGCTCTTCGAGAGCAAATATTAGAAGCCATTCACGACTATGCTGCAGCGGGTCACATAGGCTTCCGCAAACTTAAGACCGCGTCCGCTCTCTTTCTTCTGACTCGCCTCTCCACCTACGTGTTGCCCGCTACATCACTTCATGCCCGTCTTGCCAGAAGATGAAAAAGGCCCCTTCTGCGCCTGCTGGACTTCTACAGCCGCTTCCTTGGCCTTCGGAGCCCTTCCACACTGTTGGCATAGATCTCTGCGACACCTTTGCCTTGCACGGCTGCCGGCTTCAAGTGGATTATAACCGCCGTGACCATTTAACCCGCTACGCAGAAACAGCGCCCATTCGCTCTGGTTGTGCAGCCGAGGTAGCAGCCTTCTTGCATGCCATAGTGTTGCGCCATGGCACGCCCCGTTGTACTTTTGAGAGATCGCGGCTAGTCGTTTCCTCCGGCACTGTTGAGAAGTTCTCCGCACTGCAACACAGTTCATGAGACCAGTTCATAATACACAGTTCATAAGAACGGTATAACTGAAAGCTTTCACCGTACTCTTTCTGAAGTGATTTCTATGTACATCTGGCCTGACCACACGAACTGGGACACAATTCTTACCATTCGTTACATTTGCATACCACACGGCATTATTTAAAAGACTATTGGTTCTTCTCCCTTGCTAGTCTACGGCCGCGATCCATCATTCATGCTGGACGCCAGTGTCTTTAATGCTCCTTTTCATAACTCCAGCCCGTCACACGTGGAGTTCATCTCCCGCCTCAACTACTGCCGCCGGCTTGCTAGTCTCAATACGAAAGCCAGCCAAAGAGATTGCGCAGGCAAGCACCGCTACGACTCCAGTCACCGCACCGTTCGCTTCCGCCCTGGTGACGAGGTGCTACTGTGGACGCCCACACGCAAACCTGGGCAGTGCGAAAAATTACTTTATCGTTTCGCCCTACACGATCTTAGAAGAAATTTCGGCCGTGGCACGCGTCAATCCGTGCATTGCTCCTGTAGTCGCATCGTGGCCAAAAATATGCACGTACCACGACTCAAGCGTTCCGTGCGTCCTTCTCCTTTTCACAAACCGTGGCCAGGACGCCGCCTTCAAACGCAGGAGGAAGTTATTGTGAGCACGTTCTTTGAGAGCATCCTATTTACAGTGACCGGGTCATCGTACATTCTGGTCACCATCCTGTGCTGCATTTTCTTCCATCATAATCATCTCATACTCAACCAACCCTCCACCTCTTGCGAAGATCATCGTCATCGGAGGCTGGTTCCAAGTCCGTGACGGTTTCCAACGCTTCCAAATAAACGTCCTCCTGCACCTGTTTCTCAAGGCCCTCTCAATACATACATACATATTTTAAACATGCGGACAGAGATACTGACATGTTAAGAAGCTACATTACTGAACATAAATATTTTTTTATTCATCCATACTGCAACCCATAAGGGCTATGGCAGGAGTGGGGGAACAGGCCGGTACAAACAAACATGGTGTAATACTTTGCGAAGGAAAGTAAAATACAAAGTGGCAAGGACATGGCATCATATGGTGGCAAGGAACAGAACACACCAAACAAACTGTGCAATACTGTGCATACTGTGCACAGGAAACATAAACAGCAAAAA
The DNA here is from genome assembly GCA_013339765.2 of Haemaphysalis longicornis. Classification (NCBI taxonomy): domain Eukaryota; kingdom Metazoa; phylum Arthropoda; class Arachnida; order Ixodida; family Ixodidae; genus Haemaphysalis; species Haemaphysalis longicornis. The sequence continues at coordinate 11,006 of JABSTR010000563.1, read as the reverse complement.
AAATGTCAAAGGTATTTATAGATTACAAGAATTCGTTTAAGGGCAAAGAACGTATGTCACCGGATAAGTCATTCCAAAGTTCAACAGTTCGTGGAAAGAAGCTAACTTAAACGTGCTTCGTAGAATGGTGTCATATCAAAGGATGGTAGTGGCGTGTTTAAGAAGGTCCTGGAACATGTTAAGTACATGATCGTTTGAAAGTTTGCCCGTCGAAAAATTATAGAATGTAATAAACTTGAGATACTCAATGTTCCTTCGCGGTGAAAGTAGAGATAGGTTCAAAGATGGTAATGCTGCCGTAGGTGAAAAAGCAGAGTCATATCGCCTGAAGATGAATCTAATGGCCTTTTGCTGTACAGATTCTATTTGTTTTACTTCGCACTGGTTGTAGGGGTTCCATACAGGTGACGCGTATTCGAGCACTGGGCGGATAAGGGTCTTGTACACAGTTAGTTTGTATCGCTAGGGGCCGCAGATAGTGTACGCCGGAGGTAACCAAGTTTTTTAGGGATTTAGAAGTAATGTAATCAATATGAAGGGAACCAGGACAATTAGGAATAAAAAGCACGCCATTTATATTGGTAAATCAAGTCAATCAATATCAAGTTGCAATGCAAACGGTGGGCAGTCTTTGCGAACCTTTTATAGATTCCTGACCCGAAATGTCTTTTGGTCTTACTTCTAGGGTGACATCATATATTTGGCTTAGGTTGTCTCCGAACAAGCCGAACATTAGACGAATTACGGCACTGGCTTGTGACCACCAAAATTCTGATCTACAAGGCATGTTTTATTAGATTTAAATATTGTAATACCATGGCAGTAAAAAATTAACAATATCTCAGATATTTCAATGGGAAAAAAGACAGATTGAAGACGACACAAAACATGAGCGATCTCTCAAAAATACAAGTCAAACGTTCAACTAGTCTGTGTTTGGTAGTTTTAGAGAAATCTACAATTTTATCAAAAATGGAGCTTTATGCAAACCAACAGCAACAACAGTACAATCTTAGTACGATGAAGGTACGTTAAAAAGGTTCGAACGATACGTATATCTTCAAAAACAATCGACTTGAAACTTCTCACTCTGCAACAAAAAAATAACTCACGATAGCATGGCAGGATAACGTAGGAGATAAACACTGCAACGTTATTCATCAGAAAAAGCATGAAATACTTGCGGGTAAGCCTCCTATGGAATTATAAATATGGTTACTGTATATCAAAACGTCTGTATTGAGGTCGGATAAAAATGTATACAACAATTTCCCAGCGCCCGCGTGTTGATATAATCGAAGCTGCACCCAGGAAACCTCTACATTTTCTACTGAAATATTGAAGGCCAATTGGCGGACAGCAAACAATGCTCTTCTGTTTGAGCCGCCCACTCATCTGACATTCGAAAGAAGTGTTTGGTAAACAAAAACATTTCGGCAGTGAATCTACGCAGATGCAGTTCAGCCCTTTCATAAGGGTCACAAAACATTCTCCTGGTAAGCGAACGTGTCACATACAGGCGGGTAGAATAAACTTCTGCGATGTTCTCTTTTCGTAAGCCAATTTTCTTAGCCCCCCACACCATTTTCTAAAGGCGGTGTACAAATTTTTCTTGCCCTAGTGGAGTATTGCCACCACAGATAGTCACGCAAGGCGAGTCATTCGCATTGCAGAGTCGGTTCATTTAAAACTTGACCTTAACTTTAACATCAAAAGTTCTGGTGCACGATTCGGAAACAAAGAAGCCTAACACAAATATTCAATATGCAAAGAAGCTAACGATCCCAATTTTCTCTGAACCTTTTAATGGGGCAGCTAGAGGGTATTGGACCTGGTAATTTTTTTCTGGAACACTTACCCAATGCACGATTACCCCGTAGATCAAAACCAAAGCTTTCCTTGAAAACCCTATCTTCCTCAGTACGGTGTAATCGGAAAAACTAAGCGTGAATTTTACTCCGAAACCTAATTTGTGGAACGGGTAAATATTTGTGCGAATATACCCTCAAATTATTTCCCTAGTTATTTCCGTTTTTTTCCGGGCAGCTGGAGCCTCAAGCCAATGCTTATTGGCCTTCCATTCACTAAGCTAAAAATTTTGATGTTGATCATGTTCGATAATTCGGAGTGTACCCACAAAATATGGTGAATGCGAAAAGCATACTAGGTGGTTTTAAAGCTGGGAGATGGATTCAACAAGCAATGTAGTTATTGGACTTTCACCAATTTGGTTTGCAACACTAAGAGAGCGCGGCCCACCAACAAGGGTCGCGTTTGACTTTTGTCTATTTAGTCCTAACAAACAACAGTCAGCAGTGTGAGTCGAAACTATTCAGAATATATAAATGTAGTGAAATAAAATTCCTCTAAATTAGAGACTCTTCAAAAAAGATAAGTTTCTACTGCTTTTACCGAATTTGAGCGTACGAAATGAACGTACTCAAATTCTCCGCATCGCTGAGTGTTTTTGAAATCAAGCACACCTTAAGCTGGTTATCTCAGCCTATTTATCAGCTTATCTTTTTTGTTGAACCTTCAGTGTTTTTGAAGTCTTTGTTTGTTCCTTCTTTCATCGTCTTGGTTATTATGAGCTGGTTCCTTTCTCATATGAATAACGCTAACTCTTGTCGGTTGCGTGAAAGTTGACTGGATTGTTCTTTATGCAATTTTTAAGTTGTAATGTTTATTTTTAAGAAATTATAGCAGCCTTTTGGAAGCTTACGTGTCCACAATTTATTAAAAATATTTTTTCGCCAATTCGATATGAACGAAAAAACAATGCATTTTTATCTACAAAACACATTTTTTAAAGTGGCCGCGGTCCACGCTATGTCTGAGCCAATTTGCATCAAATGATTTTGTTTTACATTCTGCGGAACAACCCGGAGTATATGCTGGAACGTATACCTTCAGAGTTCACAACTTTGCTGAGGCAGACAGAATAGTTTGTTAAAATCTCGCGACATATTGTGGTTTAAAGACGCATAAAAACCTTTTTCTAGTGCAATTCATTGACCTACATTGCAGATAGGTTAAGTCAGTTTCTTCTAAAATTATGTATTTAAACAGGTTGAGTGCTTCTAAAATAATAAAGGCTTTGGCACAATAGGTGTAAACCGAGGTTTTTATTTCTCAATCTTCAATGTATCATTTTAATTTGTTTGATTTTCTAAGTTAACCGGGAATTCAACGTGCCATTCTTTTGAATTGATTTTGGGAATTAACCTTAAAAAATCAATATTTTCTGGAGGCAAATAATGTTCCTTTTTACACCCCTCAGATTAAGGACACCTTCTTTTGCTACACCATTCGTATGTGCGGTTGAACAGAATAACATGTTGTGACAACTCTGGCGCCCCCGATCATAATGTTGGTTGGCCGCTATGCTGAGTGGCCCCACCAGGCTCAATGGGCAAAACTGTGTGCGGCTAGTGAACAAACACCGACGACCACAGCAACTCGAGGTCAGTCACCGTCACCACCAGCACGCTGGGGGTCGTCACTCGTCACTCGTCACCCGATCAACTATCGCACATCACAGAGGATTTGTGGGTAAGGAAAAAATAAAAAAGCACTGAAAGAAGTAGTTTCTAGGAATCCTAAAGCTTTCTATTTTGGTCACGTTTTGAGAGTCACAGGATCTTATTCTGAAGAACAAATTTCCGCTGATAAACCTAATTAATTTCGACAGAATATGCAATCGCCATTCTGATTCTCAATCTCTCGACTCCGAGTTTGTTTCTTTAGCATATAGTTACCTCCAAACTGAAGTTTCGATATTAAATCCTGCATGAATTGTTAAAACTATTCCAAGCAGGGTTCGTAAAAGCTGAAAGATTGTTCGCAGATTGGATGCTTGAATAAAATTCATGTCCAGACAACCCGGGCCTCAGTGTACAAATATTTAAGAGTGGCTACTCCATCCCCGCACTGTATTGGTTGCATTTGATCACTTCTATGAGGCTGCTGAATGTTTTTTTGTCTGGAAGAAGTGCACTAGCAAATCGCTCCGGTTGGGATACCAATATTGTTACTTGGTTAATAGGACAAATTTCTGAGGGCATGTACCGCAGCGAATGTTAGTAGCCTGCAATCCCACTCTTGGTGGTACGTGTCATGTATTGTAGGCAGCTCAAGCAAAAAAATGGCCGCGTATGTGCTCCTTCCGTTGAAAATGTAGGCGAGAGACAATTATCGACTGGCACGCCTGCCAATTAAAAGCCTCTTTTCTTTTTCCCGCTCACCTCTCGTGCTGTTCCTTTCCCGTCTCGTTCACCCAAGATAACATGCTACAGTTCTGGTAGAGTCAATTTAAATTTACCGCGTTCTACAGCTCCAAGCCGGGTGCCTCAATCCTATAGCTGCCGTACGGCGGAGACGCGCGTGAATTGAGGGACCCTACTACAACATTTGTAGAACCATGATGCCCTACTGCGCGAGCGTTCCAATTTCAACGTGTATCCCATCTAGTGGAACCGTTCGTTGCTATTGCCGTTTTACATATTAAACGACGCCAGGAGGTAGCGATATTACCAGCAGGCGATGGTTTTCCGCCATTGATGTATTATATCATTTACTATCGCAAAAAAGCAAGAATTCGTGAATTGAATTATAAAGGAACATTTTATACCTCTTGTGTATTGATTTTCTGCCTTATATTTGCGTGACATCTTGACCTTGTTCATGAATATTGACAGGTATGAACACTGACACCGGATTTCGACGTCTATATTTGGCTGTGAGTATATAAGAGTATTGTGAAAATATGATTTCACCTTGGCCGTGTCGATGAATCGAGTCAGACACCGCGAGATAAACAGACCAAAATTTCTGCGTTTAAGTATAACAAGAAAGATGGTGTAACGCACCAGCTGCCGTAACTCGCGTGCCTGAGACTGTCAGACATATTCGCGAAACTCGCAGTTCGAGTAGCTCTTCTGCTTGATCTCACCAGCCAAACTGCAGCCACAACAAACATTTTGCTGCAACCCAGCTGTTTTCGCCTGCGTCTACCAGGGCGAACGATATTGTTCCAAGTGAACACCACTGACACCCATCATGCATGTGAAATTCACCGAAAGTGCTTTTTTTTTCTAGCATTTTATTGAACGAATACACTTGCTTCCTTAATAAGCTTACCTAATTCGACAGATTATGTAATCGCCGTTCTGATTCTCAAATCTCTCGACTCCAATTTTGTTTCTTTACATAATTTACCTCCAAACTGAAGTTCCGCAATTAAATCCTGCGTGAATTGTTAAAACTAGTCCAAGCAGGGTTCGTAAAAGCTGAAAGATTGTTCGCAGATTGGATGCTTGAATAAAATTATGTTCAGACCACCCGGGCTTCAGTGTACAATATTTATGAGTGGCTACTCCATCCCCGCTGTATTTGGAATTTTTGTTTATTAACTATATGAATTTACGAGTACAATATTCTCGGAATGTTTAGTTAAAGCAGTTCTTTGAAATGAGTGTCAGATTGGACTTGGATGGAATTTGCCCCAGACCAGGCCTAGTGTGAATAATTATGTGGCTGATGCTGTATTGGTTTGAATTTGAATGTTTTTTTGTCTGGAAGAAGTGCACTAGCAAATCGCTCCGGTTGGGATACCAATATTGTTACTTGGTTAATAGGACAAATTTCTGAGGGCATGTACCGCAGCGAATGTTAGTAGCCTGCAATCCCACTCTTGGTGGTACGTGTCATGTATTGTAGGCAGCTCAAGCAAAAAAATGGCCACGTATGTGCTCCTTCCGTTGCAAATGTAGCGATAGACGATAGTCGACTGGCACGCCTGCCAACTAAAAGCCTCTTTTCTTTTTCCCGGCTCACCTCTCGTGCTGTTCCTTTCCCGTCTCGTTCACCCAAGATAACATGCTACAGTTCTGGTAGAGTCAATTTAAATTTACCGCGTTCTACAGCTCCAAGCCGGGTGCCTCAATCCTATAGCTGCCGTACGGCGGAGACGCGCGTGAATTGAGGGACCCTACTACAACATTTGTAGAACCATGATGCCCTACTGCGCGAGCGTTCCAAGTGGAGCGTGTATCCTATCTAGTGGAACCTTTCGTTGCTATTGCCGTTTTACATATTAAATGACGCCAGGAGGTAACGATATCAACAGCAGACGATGGTTTTCCGCCATTGATGTATTATATCATTTGCTATCGCAAAAAAGCAAGAATTCGTAAATGGAATTATAAAGGAACATTTTAAATACCTCTTGTGTGCTGATTTTCTGCCTTATATTTGCGTGACATCTTGATCTTGTTCATCAATGTTGACAAGTATGAACACTGACAAAAGTGGATTACACGTTTAGATTGACTGTGAGTATATAAGAGTATTGTGCAAATATGGTTTCACTTTGGCCGTGTCGATGAATTCGAGTCATTCACCGCGAGACAGACAGACAAAATTTCTGCGTTTAAGTATCCAAAGAAAGATGGTGTAACGCACCAGCTGCGTAACTCGCGTGCCTGAGACAGTCAGCCATCTCCGCGAAACTCGCAGTTCGAGTAGCTCTTCTGCTTGATCTCACCAGCCAAACTGCAGCCACAACAAACATTTTGCTGCAACCCAGCTGTTTTCGCCTGCGTCTACCAGGGCGAACGATATTGTTCCAAGTGAACACCACTGACACCCACCATGCATGTGAAATTCACCGAAAGTGATTTTACTTTCTAGCATTTTATTGAGCTAATGCACTTGCTTTAAAATAAAAAGAAATTCAGAAAACACCAACCCTTTTCACCATCAATTCTCTCCGTAGTACAGACAGTACACGAATATTCATTCGATTATACCAAATTTAAGTGTAAACCCCGCTCTTAAATGATACATTGCCTTCAATTCTTCACCTGATTTATGGACTTCAAACAGTGTAAAAAGGTCAAGCAAAAGAAGGTATCATTTTCAGTCCCGAATTAAACTTTATACACCAACAGATCAGGTTAACATGGCACTCCAGGCATACTGTGTTTTGTGGTTGTGCTGTCATATTTAAAAGCGTCGATACTCTCTGAGCAAATTAGTACTGCCTGCCACTTGCTGGCTCGTGTCAATTTTCGATGGTGTTGAGTGTGCTATGAGCCATCTAGCTCCGCTTCATGTTCTAAACACTCTGCTCATACCGGTTATTTTGTTATTGATTGGCAGTATGTTTCACATGGTATTCCATAAAAATACATTTTTTTTGCGTTTCTCATGTCAACGATTCTAAACGCACCAAGCAGAACTGACAAATGCCTCAGAGTAATCCGTGGATGGTTTCAATCAGCATTTTCATGCTCCAGGCCGTGCTCCAAAATGCGAAAAGAGACACCCATATTAAAAAATATACTCTGGGGGAATACACAGCACACGGAAAAAAACATAATTCATACCCCGAGGATTTCTGAAACAATGACGCAACATTCGCCCAATATTTTGGTTCTTTCGAATTCTTTTCTGTACAAAAATATTATGCACTTACGCCATAAAAGCGGAATTTTTCACTCGCATCACTAACGCCACGATTCATTAACGGGGCCGATGCCCCCGTGGTCAAAATTAATCCGAGCCCCTCCACTACGGCGCGCCTCATCGCCTGCTTTGCGTCGGCGCGTTAAAACCCCCACAATCAATCAACATGTGGGGCTACCCGCTAATGTCTAATTCGGAATACCTTTATTTGTGTGATCGCCTTGCGAAGGTAAAAGCTCCAGTGTGCTGAGATAATTCCAGCAACATTATCCTTCATAACAGCAGAGCTGTTTAACATTTCATTCTGTGCTCCATTGTTTACCAGCAAAAATACCAAGAAAAATAGTGAGCGTACGTGACCCGGCCCTCGTGAGGAGTGTGAGGCGTCGGCCACCTCGAGTTTGCAGAACACCCTCTCAAGTGTTCGTGTCGTGATCTCTCTTGTACTGTGCTCCTTGCCAGTTCACCGACGCTGACTTCAAGCATCCGGTTGCCGCGGGTTCTGTCGCTCGTTGATGTGAACCCTATGGAAGGATGTTAAAAGCCTGCGGACAAAGCGAAACCGGCCGTGCCAGTCACGAACTTTCGCCAGCAAGTTTGAAAATCTAGTTGGACGTGCAAAAGCCGGTTCTCCGATGAAGGCAGAGAGGCCGCGAGCTTTGCTTTTCTAAAGTCTCGCATCATTTGTGCAAACCGGGGCAAGCTCTGTTACGGTATCCCTTAAAATTATTGCGTTGTTTATTCCCGCTCCAACAGTTCCATTCCGCACTGACTACAGATAACTCTCACAACTTAGGGGTCACCGCATCACCCATCAGTTATCCGGTGCGATTGCAACACTTCTCCAAAAACACTTTACTGACTGTTTTGGCCTGCCGAAATGTTAATGGCGGCGAACAGAAAAGGGCAGTGGAAGGTCGGGGTTCGGAGCAAATCTATCTCAACCTCAATTTAGGGCAGTGTATAGTCAAGCCTGATTTCGATTGACTATATTCGAAGGCTGAGAAGTAATTAAAACGCTGTGAAACATGTGGTGACGTGGGCTCGATCACGTCGGTGATCGGGGAGGAAAAACGTGATTTTTTATGTAGGAGAGATCTAAAAAGGGGCAGAGCTTGTCCAGCGATAAAATGTTGCTCTTCTTTCTGGTAAACGCCAAAACGCTCGATATATTCACTGTAGTAACCGGCTTTATAGGAGTTGAGAACCGAGGAGAATAATACGCTTTGGTTCCGTGTAAAACACAGATGAAGCAGCTGCAGGTAACAGGAGACAAATAGCACGGGGAGGAAGAACAAATGAGCAATCATGGGCGCTCAAGAGCTAAAAAGAATAAATGTGTTGGCTTCTTCATGTGATCTATATTTCTAAAGCACCCAGTTTTCCCCTTGTACTGGTTTTGATTTGTTCTAGGTTGTGCCGCCATTGTTTTTGGAACTGCCAAATATTGTAGCCAGTATTGTCGTTGTTTTCATTTTATTTGAAACTGTATATATGACGAGATGCGCGAAAAAAAGCAACTCTCAGTTCGAACAGGGTTGAGAAAGAGAGAGAGAACAACTTTCTCTCATGGCCTTTCTCTCAACGATTTCTGGGTTTTTGGCAAGGTTGCAGAGGCTTACACGGCGTTGCTTTCTTAAACAATTCGTTTTAACAGTTGAGCTCTTCATGCTGCTGCGGTACTGTGACACAAGCCTCGGAGGTAGAAACACAATTATGGCTGGTAACCCGCCCTGTGGGTTGGAAAAAAAATATAAACCACCTTCAAATCTTTCCGTATAAAAGGACAGGTTTATTTGAGTTTTTTTTCAGTTAAGGTAAAATGTTCACAGTGGAAACTTTCGATCACTTCTTGCGCGACTCTATATGCTGAGACCAGGCGAAGTTTTAAACTTCATAAACGTATAAGCAGAGGTTATCATGCGGATAAACGAATATCCGCCATGCTTTGTTCCGTCCATTAGTAAAAGGTTGATGCTGCAAATTACGTAAAGAAGACTACGTATGCTGAGCAGAACGGGTCAAAAGAAGCTTATGAAGTTGAAAACAGCTCATTTCAAGCAGCAAAGGTACAAAACTCATGTCTCTGGGCTCAAGAAAAACACGTTGAGAGCCAACCAGCCATTAGGGATAAGCAGAGAGGTATAAAAAAACAGTAGACAAACACCAAAAGCGTTTTTTTAGATGCGGAGCGTCTTATGCTCGGGGGTATGTCCCGCGGCGTCCGCGGTGGTCCGGCGTCCGCACACCACCTGCGATCCGCCACCGTCGTCATCTTCCGATAGGGGAACCGCTGAAGACGAAGAAGGAGAAGACAAAGCTGCGAAGAAGAAGGCGTGTACGTTGATGCCGCCCCCGTCCGCAGCGCTTCTGATGATGATTTTGGCAGGATGCCCCGAGGGATTGGCCTAGGGATTGGCCGCATGCTTTGCTTGACCCCGGTTGTGCTTGAGCTTGACTCGTGATTCTTCAGATGAAGTAGGATGGAAGCAACAGCCCCATCAGTGAGTGCGCTGACTAAATTAAGTGAGAGCATCAGCGAAAACAATAACAGACCTTTAGATACCAACTTCAATCTCGTCTCACTCGCGTATATACGCAGGCAATAAGAAAAATTTACACCCATCTCCCCGAAGGGAACCATTAGTAGGATATATGAGCATAACGGGGTTTCACTACCTTTCCACTAAAATTTGGCTAACCAACATCACAGAAACGCAAACAGAACCCCCATGACGCTCCGCATCCTACTCATGGTTCCGTCGGGGAGATGAGTGTAATTTTTTTCTGTTACAGTTCTAACCTATACAGTGAGTTACTGGCGCAGACTACTAAAACAGCAGTGCCACGCTCGCACAAGCTCTGCAAGCTTACGTGACACACCATGACTGATTCTTTGCACTGTGTAACATGCTTATGTGTTACTTGGACGGCTTCCCTTTACCGGCACACTCGCATGTCCTTCTCGGCTAGCACAAACTTGCCACCGTGGGCGCATCTCTCGTCAGTCGCCGGTCACTAACAATTTTGTGGTCACTTGCTTTCATCACCTATCAGTGTTGTCCTAGAGTAACTCGCCGGTGTCCCACAGTTGTTCAAAAGGTGGATCTTCAGCGGGTTAGTGTGGGTCCGGTGGGGTTGACAACCAACCAATTGCCAATAAATAGCGAATTAATAAGCATCCAATGAGCAGGACCATCATTCGTCCACCAAAACACACTAACATGTACTTCATGGATAATATTGGAGACATACGGACGAAAAGGATTATCCAACAGTTTTTCTGGCCAAAGCGACACTTCGGACAGTAAAACCCGAACCAATTTACCAGCGTTTGAGTAGTAAAGCCGATGTTTACACCTTTTCAATTCTACATTACTTTGATGGAAAAATTGCTGTCTGTCGGCAGGACAAAGGTGGCGCCATTGCCGTCAGCTTTTGCTTCTCGTTACAATATTTTCGGGAGTAAAACACACAACTGTCAATACATAAAATACACTGCAACGCGTATGCAAATCTTTATGAATTCATAGAGGAAA
>JABSTR010000562.1:52500-59345 GCA_013339765.2 Haemaphysalis longicornis | reverse complement strand
ACTAAATATACCTTGACCGCGGCAAATAAACAAGGGGGGGCAGTTTAAAACAGCAAGTGAAGGAAACAGAGACGACGCTCATGTGGAAAGAGAGGATGGAAAAGAAGGGATCGCTGGGAATCTACAAAGCAAGCAAAAAAGATATCCGGAAAGAGAACTTTTATGACAACAATAAAGGTAGTGCGTTGCTCTTTGAGGCGCGGGCTGGCTGCTTGAGAACTTCGAACTTACATGAGCAAATATTCGTCCTAGGATGAGACATGTGTTGTATGTGGCAGGGATAAAGAAACAATCGACCACATAGTAATAGGATGCCAAAAGATTCAGCCGGATAGAATTGGGGGGACAAAGTCCTACTTCCTGAGGCACTGGGCTCCGCAATTGATGGAAGCAGTTAAAACTGGTCAGCAGTAGGTATTACTAAGCAGCGGCTAGGAGTATTGGTGAAAAAAAAAAGCAGGGAAGTCGATAAAATAACATCCCAGCCAGGGGTAGCGGCAGGGCAGAATTAAAAAGAAATCCGAGTTGAGGGACTAAATTTAAATTCAAACTACTAAGATAGGCTAGATGGCGCACGCCGTCACCCCGATTCAAAGGGGAGGCCCTTAATCATCATCATCATCATCAAGGCCTGTTTACGCAGAGAGCCAGCGAAGAAAGCTTCGTCTTCAGCGGGGTCCGCTTTCTGCTTCGTCATGAATGCCACCGGTTCACTATAGGTGCCTGCCGTGCTTCGCGATCCGCTTGATTTTGAATCATGTGGCTAGAATAATGCCTGGCTGCAGCTAGCGCAAAAATAAGCAAAAAAACAAAAATTTCATGCGCGTGCTGGCTATTGCCTTAACGATACAAATGGGCGATGAAATAAAATGGGGGAGAGTGAACCATTGGACTCCAGTCCAGTTACTTCAACACAAATATACTTTATTGCGCGGGAGACACAAACCTACACAAATTCACTTAAAAATGAAGTGTGTCCCGGCTTGAGAAGCCAGCGATTGGGTATATTTTGCAACAATGCTCGGCGAAATGAATCGAGGGTGGTTGCCATTGAAGCAAATTCTGAAGCAACCCTTCTTCTTGCCAAGAAATTTTGTTTCAACTATTTGTTCATTGTAAATACCTTTGATTCATTTTTAATCAGTGCGAGATATTGTAGGAAAGCCCTCCCTAAGTTCACTATATTCCCTTTTTTTTCAGTTCATTGAATTTGATAAATGAAGCCTATTTGTTTTGAAGCAACTGGCCTTTGCTCCACTCACTTTCTCAATTCTCTTGAGCGGCGCTTAGAACCTTCGCAGCAATGCAGCCAGTACGCGCATGAAATTTTTGTTTTTTGCTCATTTTTATGCGCTACCTGGAGCCAGGCATTATTCTATCCACATGATTCAAAATCAAGCGGATCGCGAAGCACGGCAGGCACCCATAGTGAAATCGGTGGCAGTCATGACGAAGCAGAAAGTGAACCCCGCTGAAGACGAAGCTTTCTTCGCTGGCTCTGCGTAACCAGGCCTTCATGAAGCTCCGAAAGCGCCCCTGTAGAGCAGGCAGGGTGGCAGCCGCAGCGCGGCTTCGCCACGGACGGCCTGGACAAGCAGCGGCGGCGAGCGCGCACTGCGCGCCCGCCGCTCCTCCAGCCCGGCCGTGGCTTCGCTTGAGCCGTCGATAAGGACTAAGACAAGCGTCAGAAGATCGAGAGGGGCCAGCCGGATGTGCCCATGCACTCTCGCTATCTGCGGCGCATCTACGCATAGATCGCGCTGGCATGCAGTTTTGCGCGCTGCGGCCACCGCTCCCGTGCTCCGTATTATTTTTGGGGCACCTGTACAAATGTCTACCGACAAATCTCCGCAATGCACAAAGCGAGTCCCTCAAATCGTTAGGGCTAACCGCTTACGCGTACCGAACCGCTTACGCATTTGAGAGCAACTCTGCTACGTTAAATACATATGACAAGAAAACAAGGCCCACTAGTACCCACTTACCTCCACTACTTGGCAGTATTTCTTCGTCCGGTAGATAAATCCATGGTAGTCAAATCACAGAAATAACGAAAGTTGCAGGCGTGCACACCCGTGCCGTCACCGGCCTGTAGCACGCGTATCGATACGGAGTGCAGTTAACACACTGTCGGTCGATCGGACTCGCCGCGCAGCGACTTCCTGTCTCGTGTTCGTCCGAGGGAAAAACTAGTTCCTGAAAGACACCCACCTTGAAAAAAAACGCGTTGCGAAATATATGGCCAAGTTATTGGTAAATACAGATATTAGTTTCCAATGATATACAAGAAAAGCTTGAGCGTCGGTATCTCCTAAAGAAAAAAGTAATTGTACCGGCAATCTGAATTACGGCATTTAAGGCAATTTCAGGGTCTGCGGTGGAAATACAGCTGCCATGGGGTTGTGGGCGCCGTAATTCTACGGTTTGTTCTGAGGCCTCAACCACTTGCAGCGTATTTTCCGCGCTTTCGTGCGTCGACATCGCCCCGCGTTGACGGCGTCGGCAAAATGCACTGCGACGTGAACTAACGCGGGAGGAGGACACGGAGGAGAAAACTTTATTGAACAGGTAGATCGACCTTGGAAGTGGGCGGAGTCCTCAGTCCAGGACTCCGTTGGTGCGGCCTGCCGTCTTCGCCCTTTCAGCGAGCTAAAGCTGCTTACTTAGGTCCGAGCTGGCAAGTTCACTCTCACACTGCTCCTATGTAGCTACGCCGATGTCTATGCTGTTCGCCATATATCAGCGTCGATGGAGGGCCAGAAAGCATCCGAAAGCACGCGACATCGTCCGGATTCCATGTCCATCTCCTGGTTTGGGGTCATTCCGTTCGCAGAAAACGATCCTTTTTTTTTAACGTGCGGTAATTTGGTGCCTTGAGGCAAATTACAAGCTATTTCTGTTCGAAAGTGCGCATTCCTCCGTGGCTAGCTTGGCTTTCATCGGGGATATCGGGGGTCTGGGAGAGCTTTTTGCGAGTTAAATACGGGAGCTCTGGCTACATCGCTTGTAGTGTTAGCATGATGGGCTTGTCGGCAAGATCGGTGCGTAACGAACAAAGTTTATCAGCGCCAGAAATCTAGCGGTGCATTCAATTTCATTCGCGGATACCGTAGCTTGGATAGGGGGAACGATAAAGCGCGATAGCTTTTCTTGGCTTAAATAAGGGAGCTTTGGTTACATCACTTGCAATATTAGCATAATTGACCTCGCCTCCAAGATCGGTGCGGAAGAAACAAACGCTAGCACCACCGAAATTTGTCAAATACGACCAAAACGAATCGCCCAACAATATTCGCTGGCAGCCTCTGTTAGCGTACCAAATTCTTGGGTCCACGCATTGTTTTCCGTCGTGTTCCAGTGGATTGGAGCTTAGGTGCTGGTGTTGTGTTTTGAAAGTCTATGGTTCGAATCTTGGCAAAACCTCACGCATTTTTTTAGTTTTTTTTGCAATGAGGGTGTCATCGAAATTTTTTTCAAGGCAAAAAAAGGCAGAGTACCTTGCCGTTTAACCTACAAGTGACGTTTGACGGTGACCTCAGTATCAAGGCAGCCCCGAAATTTGCTTTGCTCACACTTTGAATTTATGACGCTGCAGTCGGTACGTAACATCAAGGTTAAATCACGTAGCAAGTAAAGTTATGCTAATTGCGTCTTCGTTCATCGTCCTATCTTATTTTGTTCAGATTTGACGGCAATGACCCCCGCCCCGCCCCTCCCCCCCCCCCCAAAAAAAAAAAGAAAAAAAAAACCTGCGAAGGCTCGTTGGCAACGTCGCTTGTAAACGAATTCTGCACAAAGTCCCTGCCTCTTTCCGTGAGGTTCGGTATTGGGCTACAGTTTTGAGAGTCAAAGGTTCAAAGCAATAGTGGTGTATTACAATACTTGCACAAAACCCCTCGGTACAAAACCCTTACAAAATACATACAAAACCCCTCGGTAACTTCAATACAGTATGCCTGCGGAGAGTTTGGAAATAAAGTATAGCAGATATATCTAAAATAAATGAAACTGCGGTAGACATGTTCGAAGTAAAAAACGGACATACCAGCAACAGCTGAACAACGTCAGCAAAATATGTCTAAATATTGTCCCCAAATGAAGCAGCAGTAACATCGAGAGTACGTCTTTAGCAAAGTTGAAAGAACGTCCGACATTAAGGTACCAGCAACGTTATCTCAACATTCAAAAATTTTCATTAAAATATTGCACGTTGTACTGATGTCTATAGAGACACTGCTGGGACATAGACATTCGGATCTTTTTGGGACGTCGCAGGAATGTTAGTGGTTTGCTGGGCAGTTTGTAGATGTGAACCTGCAGTTGCGTGATGAGCACATTTGTTGGGCATACCAACCCCGCGCTAAAAAGTACATTTTAAATTACAATTCGGCGCACTCGAAGGTGGTCAAGCGCGGTAATGCGATGAACTGTTGGTGCGGCTCCCTAGGAAAGTCATGCCCGCACAGGGTTGCTGAAAGTGTAGACGCGCAGGTGGGCCACTTGACAAGTTCTGGGTTCCCTCGGGAACTTGTTGCCTCTGTCCCTGAAAGCCTCATCAAGAAGGTTAAGGCGGGTACCTGTCCTCCAACAGGAGACGCCGCCAGCCAACCCAGGTTGCGGCGAATAGCAGTACCGTATGTTCACTAGCTCACGCACCGCTTGAAAAAAGTGGGCAAAAAATGCGGTGTTGATGTACCGGCTACTGCTCCTGGGACTCTGAAGAATGTGCCCAGCCGTCAATGAGAACAAGAGGCAAGGCTGCACAAAATAGCACGCCACCAGGTTTGTCACCTGTAAAATTGGCGTTGTTTAAAGCATTCCCTTGTCCTGCGGCAAATGCTATGTAGGGCAGACGGGGCACTGCATAAATGACCGCCTGAGGGAGCATCGAGCTGCAGTGTCATCGCTTGCCGTGGGGGGGCCACTTGGCGAACCATAGAGAGCGGTGTCCTGGCTGTGTCCCAGCATTAGGAGCCACACGTGTCTTAGGCAGCGGGCGCGACCAAAGGAAACGAGAAATTTCCGAGGCGTTCCATATTCACAGGAAGGCAGATAATTCTATCAGCGTGCCTTCTAATCGCTCTTATGGCAAAAAAGCTAAGCTTCTTACAAGGGCGCATGCGCGGGACGTATCTTGGCCGCGTGGGTGGTGCGCATCTATGACTGTACATTGTTTTTATCATTTCTACGTGGTATCTTTTTAGCCCTGTCTGGTAGCGGTTTCTTATATTACATGTCTCAAGTAAAAGATGTTCACTTTAAGTTCCCGTCTACTTCTTTCTAGGTCCCTGTCCGTTTTTTGCTGGTAAAATGGTTCTAAGTCAACACCAACTAGCCCAACTAGCCTTAAGTGTAGGAAACGAAATCATTTTGTGTGGTCCAATGGCAAGGACCGACGCCCTAAGATAATCGCTGCTGTGAATGGGCAATCACAAAATCGGAAAAACTCTGAGACAGGCCCGCTCCTACCCGACGAACATTGGAGGCAACGACAAAGCACATGCTCTATTGTCTCCTCTGCACACGACGTGTCGAAGCGAGCTCTGCTTTCCATCTTGATGAGGGCACCATGAAGCATACCAGGCACCACAGCGGAGAGTATGGCGTGACCGCAGGCGTGTACCCAGACGGTACTTCAGCCCTTTTTACTGTGACAGTGACAGGAAATGAAGTGGTCAACTCTAAGGTCAACTCTAAAGATCAACTCTAAATTTGCAGCTTGTAAATATGATGCCAAGTCAAGTGGAGATTCGCAAGGTTGTAGAAAGATTCGCCAGGGTGTAAAAAGATTCGCCAGGAGATTCGTGTAAGAGATTCGCCAGGTTGCATTACGGCCAAATTTCTACCCTCGATGTATGAGACCATCTATGCACGTCTGATTAAAGCGACCGAAAAGTGTTTGCCGAAATTCATGGCCAGGGTAACACAAGTGGGAGTAGGTTACTCCATCATGACCTGGTGAAGAGCTACACCAGCTGCCTGTAGCTCGTCCGGTGAAAATTGGACGCGTGTATCTTCATCCCTCCAGAAATGAGCGTGGCATTTTCTTGCAGATACAATATAACTAAGGCGGTAAGTTGGGCGAGTTGTTGCCATGACTATCTCACAGAACTCATCATAGAGGGCCTCATGTTGTCCTGATACTCCATTATCTGTCGTTCCCTCACGGCAAATATTAGCTGGTGGGAATATGTGTTTCCCCGAAGCGTGAAAGACAGCTTACGTTTTTAACACTTGGCAATACGTATCGGCTGGTGTTATGCGCTTGTGGTGAAATAACTGTGTATAGAAGTTGTCGGCGGATAGAAGCCACTACTTTTCCCCGTTTACCACCGGTGGCGGATGTGCCGCCGTGAGAGCTGAACAGCTTTTTTTCTGTGAGTAAGCTTGATCCACACAAAACACGAAGCGGAAAGAGAATTACGATTACAAAATGGCAGAGTCCAGATATTTAAAGTTTTAGCCTCTTGGCATTTCACTGAGGACCAGAAACTCTATTACCTTTCTGAAGACATAACAAAGCAACATGAGCCATAACGTTCGTTGATTATGAGGTTTTAACGCGCCAACGCTACACAGGCGCTGAGGCGTGCCGTAGTGGAGGGCTCCGGAATAATAACGAATACCTTAGGATTTTAACGTGGGTCAAAATCTCGATCACACGGGCGTTTTCACTTTTCGCCTCCAGCAGAATAGCGGATGGGCCACAATGTCCGTCGAGCCTGGCACGTAGTGGATACAAGAGATTCAGACACAAGAGGCGGTAGGCGTTTTCAGAATATTCTGAAGCGTACGAATGCTGCTGATGAGTGTCCTTCGCACTGTAACGACTTGTAAACCGTCCT
>JABSTR010000562.1:0-50000 GCA_013339765.2 Haemaphysalis longicornis | reverse complement strand
AACGAGCGGGGAACTTGCCAGACTTGAGAGAAGTTTGAAATATACACGTCAATACTGGAACTAGGATATCACCAAACGCTTTCAGTACGGCAGAAGGAATGCCGTCAGGGCCGCATGAAAATGACGATTTCAATTGTTTCAGAGCTTTCAAAACGAGACTTTCCGAAACCAACACTTCTGAGTTTTTACAGTAACCTAGAGATTGTGGAGGGGGGCAAGCTGCACTGTTGTTGCCATAAGTGGAACGGAATTGTCGCGCAAAGGCATTGGCAACGTCCGATATGCTCTCCTCCTCGTTCATCGATGAGGTTAATGTTCCCAGGTGAATTTTTACATGTTTGAGAACGGACGTGGCCCCAGAAAGCTTTTGCATTGCGTGTTGCATCAGCCTCAACCGCGGCAATGTAATTCGACCTATCGCGCCTAACCAGACATTTACAAAGAGATCTGAGTTGACGAAACTCATTCTGCCACCTTTCCTGCCCCGTTTTCTTAGCTTGCTTGTGCGCTCGATTTTTCCTCCCCAAAGCTCGTTTAAGTTCAGCAGAAAACCAACGCGGAAAATTGCCTTTCTTTTCAAATTTTCGGGGAACAAAGCTCCTCAAGCCATCGTGAACAACTTCAGTAAAAAAATCGGTCTGTTCATCAACGTCGTTGAGGTTAGCTATTGGTGACCAATCAGTGTTACTAAGAAAGTGAAATAAACCAATGTAGTCCCCACGAGCAAAGTCGTAACTACTGCTTCCTGGTGTGCAAACAGGGGGACTGTGATGAAGGAGAGATACGTTATGCAATGAAATATGTAATGACGGATGAAACTTGTCCGGTTTTACAAGGTTAGTATCACTGCGCGAGACGTCGACAGCTTCCAAGCTAGTCAGACACAAATCTAAGACGTTCCCACATGAATTCCTAATGAGGTTGCACTGCTGCAAGGAAGTAAAGGAAATAAAATCAAATAGAAAGTCACACTTCGGAGATATTGGTTGAGACGCCTGACTGACCCGCTGAGTCTCCCAAGAAATCCCCGGTGCGTTAAAGTCCCCAGTGACAAGGAAATGGTGATCACTGTGAGATATTACTGTAGTTTCGATTGTGTTAAGGATATTTCTGAACTCACTGGCATGTGTCTCGGGGGAAATGTAGTATGTACACACTAAGAGCCGTTCACCCCGATCACAAAACACCTCTAACCAAATACACTCACTCTCTAATTCAAGGTCAAGGCGGCGTTTACACTTGATGGAGTCATGTAGGGCAATAAGCACACCACCGCCCCGTTGTTTATCGTGCAACGGGTCACGGTCATGCCGGAAAACTTGGTAATGCGGAGGGAACAAGGTATTGGAACTTATGTCCGGGCACAACCAAGTTTCTGTCAGAATAATTATAGGCCAGCAAGAAGAAACGACACTTGAGAAAAATTCAGCTGACTTTGTGCGAAGTCCACGGACGTTCTGATAAAAGCAATCAAAGCTACTATTACCTGCCATCATCATCAAGTCGTTGCTGCTCTGCATGAATCATTTTTTCATGCAATTCACCACGGAAGGGCTTGAAAAGACAGTGCCGAGGCCACAGCGCAGGGTCTTTGAGCCGCTCAAAACAAGCGTCGTCCACAGCGACGTAGAAAGAGGCGTAAGAGTCATGCCTCGTCTTTAAACGTTTGCACACAATCGGGGCGGCCCCCACACCGGACAGGTGCTCGAAGACTTGAGCTGAAGTTGTAGACGGAACCAGTTTTGTTACAAACACAGCTTTTGGGGGCTTGCGACGGCTGACAGCCACAAGACCAGATCCCTCAGATACACCAACAGCCAGGGGACGCGGTACGGAATTCTTGGGAGTGCGTTGCTGCAGGGGTAGGTGCAGGGGCGGATGGTCCAGGCGATGGGATTTCGAAGAAACCACCTTCGAGCTGGGGTCGGCCGAGAGAGGCGATGCAGCAGGCGAAGCGCTCTGCGACAGCGGAGTGGGGGGTATTGTTTCCGCGGACGACGCGGTTGGAAGCGGCGGGAACTCGGCTAGCCGAGATGGGGAAGGAGGGTCGGCCCTCAACCGAGTCAAATCTGTGCGCAGTGCACGCACCTCCTGCCGCAGGGTCTTCACGACATCGGCGTGAGCTTCAGCCTTTGTCGCGTTGTCCCGGCGCAGCCGCTCATTGTCCTCTCCCAACCTGGTAACCTGATCGGAGAGGAAGGAAATTCCTTCCAGGGCGTCCACGAGAAGGGTGCGCATGGACAGCAGCTCGGCCGCAAGGTCAACAGGTTGGGTGGCGGGGGTTGTGCGGGGAGGGCTCGACGAAAGGGTCGAGCCGCCGTAGTCGTCGTTAGGGCTAGCCAGCACACACGACGACGAGGCAGACTTGCAGGCATTGCACACAAAACGACGCGCGCCTGACTTAATAGACTGTAGGTCCTCGTCCGGCAGCGTTATGCACTTTGCGTGAGCACGCCTGTTGCACTCACCGCAACGAAGAAATTTCTGTTTCCCGTAGAAGACGCACGAGCACAGAACACACGCATCCTTACTGGGCGCCATCTTGGAAAAAGATAACATGTGTTAATAATAATAATAATAATAATAATATTAATATTAATTCCATCCTCAGCGAGCATCTCTTTCGTTCCTCAACAGTACCTTACACTTATAAGTCATTCAGACAATTGTCAAAATTAGTCCAGATCCCTCTACTTCAGCTCTCCTCATAGACCAGCTTCCACACGTACAACTACCTGTGAAGGACATTCGCCAAACAAATATGTTTTAGAAAGTTAGCTAAAATATCAAAGAAGATCTCTTCGTTGGTTAACTGCGCTTAACACGGTTAACGCGGGCCTTATGTGGGAAGAACCGCATATGGAGAATATTTACCAAGAGTACTCGTTTGTTGGTGACATTTCAAAACAAATTACTCAGTACAACCTTATAACGCCTAATGCACGGCTCAGTGAAAGCACTCCTTTTCTTAAGTCCTCAAGGGACGACATTTGGTACGGAACACCAAGCAATCAGCTGACGAGAAACGACCACAGCGTTCAACCTATTAATACGGTATTACTGACTTCCGGAATTGTGAAAATGGGTTTTTGCGGGCCGTGGTTAGCCGCCAGACGTGATGTAAACTTTTATAGAGTAAACTCATTACAAACATTTTGATCCCAGTGCATTAAAAGGAGGGTTGATACCTCCTACTACAGGCTCACAAAAAACCCGCACCTAATTTGTGTTTATTAACGTCGACCAAAGAAAAGAAGCCAAACTAACATGACCGGTACATCCCAAGATGGAACGTTTAGTGCCTGTGTTTTCATATCTGAAACTATGACATGGTGCGGTGTAGGGCAACAGCCTTTAGGCTATCCTCTTTCAAACGTGTAGAGTAGCACAAGGGTTTTCACTATGGTCTTTGCGCGCCAGAGTGTGTGTGCCGGTAAGTGTGCAGTCCGTTCCTTCTGCTGTTTCTATGGCAAAAAGGCGAGTGGAATAAGAACCAAAAAAGTCGTAAGAACAATGAAAATACTTTTTTCAGACGAACTATTTTACAACAGAAGTTCGGCCTAAACATTGCTCGTTTACTGCCATGTAGACCTCCGATGTGCTCGCGTAGAAATCGCTACGTTGCACCAGTGCCCACAACTTTAGCCTCATTAGCACGTCTCAAGCTGATTGCACTTTTATATTTGGACTCAAAAACCCACAAATCTCATCTTCACATAACCTTTTCTGCTGACTGAACATTTTGTTTGTAATTTCTTCGGTGAAGTTAAGTAACGCCTTGCATTGTAGTTGAAGACCGATTGTTTAAACCTGAACGGGAAGGGCTACGTGCTTTTGTTGCTCATTGCTTCCTGGGCCTGCAATGGATAGTCCACTTTCTAAGACCCCCCCCCCCCCCCTTCCAATAGCCAGTTCCACTACAGCCAGTACTAACAACACCGCAAGGACCGCCCATCAGAAAGCATTCACTTGGTTTTGTTACCCGTCCTTCACCATTTTGGAATGCTCGGGATGTCCGCGACAACGCGATAGCGAATCGTTCTGGGGAAGCTTCCTGGAACCATTCAGACCTATGGCTGGTATAATATCCTGTCGTTGACTGCCCTTCTAGGGTGACTTCTCTTTCCAAAATCTACGGGGCCTCACAAAGTTCTTTCCCACTTATTTCTGTATAAGCCATGGGCCTTTTAGATGCGAATGCATCTCATTCACTCGCCTTGTCCCTTCATACGGCGTTGTCCGCACCTCCCCATACACTATAAAAAAATAATAGTTAGCGGCGCCCGGTTTCGATCCCACGACCCTGGGGCGGAACGCGAGGTACATGTGCTCTTCCCACTGCGCCACAAAACCGAGAGAGAATCAGATGCTACGAACGCGCCTTATATCCTTGACTCATTCAAACTACGTCAAGAAGCTACTGATACAACGCATGATGGGGCAATGATTAACACTTGCAATAAAATAAAAGAAGCTCCCACTTACACTAACAATGATGGAGTAAAGGGCGTTGCGACAGCGAAGCCATAAGCATAACACTTAGAGAGATTGACCAAGATTGGCCAATAAAACATAATAATAATCATAAAATATAATAATCATACGCGTTCCCGACACGTTTCACGCGATTTCAGAATCAATCCAACGGAAACACCAAGTAAACCCCACTATGCGTCGCATCTACACAGGGTTCCCATCGCGGGGAGGTGGGCGCAATTTTTTTCTGTTGCTTCCAACGACCAAGTCTGGCAAGGTTCCGTCTCCACTTCCTCCCAGCCCAGACACTGCCCATGTAAAAGGGGCAGTGATACCTGAAAAAAGTACAAAACATCTAACATAGCCCACACTGTGAATCGAAATGTTTCAAGTACATTTGAAATCCAACACCTGTAACTACCGTTTTCGGTCACGCCTCTCCATGTACCCGCACATAACAAGGCGATCGCGTACTTTTCTGGACCTCAACTGCAGTCCTCGGATATGCAAAATATCTCTTGTTACTTCGGAGCACAAAGCAGCAGACGCTTAACGGAGATCAAGTCGTAGGGAAGCACTACTCGAATAATCAATATATCGCATGCAAACTCACGGCTTGTGATCGGGGCAGTAGTTTAAATCGTTACTACAATGAGAACGAAATGGTGAAGTAATGATGACAGTTCCTCGCTAGCGCTGGAACCTATGTTTGTTTCTGGTGGTATAAAACCTGCTTTTACTTGTAATGCAAAAAATAAAAAGCAATAGGCCTCTTACCGCACGAAATTCCCTACACTCACTATAAAAATTCGGAAAGAATTGTTATATTGAGTGGTTTATCTAATTTGTTTATTTAGTAAACACTATAATTTTTCATTATAATATAAATTGGGACATATTACCCGTATTCATCAATGTGTGCGAAAAATAGCGGTACACAGCTCATGTGCGACAATAGCTGTGCACTGTACGTTCGTTTCTCCGGAACCCAGGATTAGAAGAGGAAAGGTCCCTGCATCCCATTCGCCCTCCTGTTTCAAAAAAACTGCACCCTTCAGAATAAATATTTTGGGTTTTCATCGCACTAAAATAGACGCTACTCACATTCTCAGCTTACTGCCAGATTTCAGAAACACCATACAGCTGTTTCGTTACTTGATGCTCAAAACGTAAAAATGTCGGGAACTACTTTGTACTTCTTTTCCATTCTGTTTTTCTACTCACAGAATTCTTTTGCATAAGATGACCGTTATGTTCAGCGTTTCTCATCGGATGCATTATGGATGCTATAATGCTTCTTCCTAAAGTTTCTGTTCGCGAATGCCAGCTCTGATAACACTTCGGCCAGAAAGCTAGAATGACCCTGGGCACTATTTATATAGCGTTGTAATAAAACAGGAGGTTGGTACTCACTTTTCAGCGAACACGAAGCATTCGCACAATCTCGCTTTCTACGGCCGCTGTTTTCTTTTCTGCTTACTTTCTTGCTCGGAGAGCATGATACGCGAGTCATACAGAGCATTTTAATACACAACAGCAAGACTGAAAACAGGAACATTTTCCACCGGGTACTTGACGTAGAAGTAAAATTAAAAGGTAATAAAATTATGGAGGAGGACCATGTACAAGAAGACGTATCAAGAAGCGCGTTTTCCGTGAGCACTGCTTCAGAGCTGCTAGTCATGTCCTAGTTAGCTAGTTTAGATATAAAGTTCAACAAGGTATGCCACGCTCGCACCCAAACTCAAGGACTTCAACAAAAGAACACTTCCGAGGTTCCTTCTGGCGAATAAGATCCCTTTCGCCCAACTGTTACCCTTATGAACGGTTACCACCGCATCCTGTCCCCCCCGTTCCCTTTTTTATCTGACTCAGTGCGTCGCTTCATTTCACGAACGAGCAAAGCACACCTCCGTTTGCAAATTCTTTGCCTAGGCTTTATCCCTTCCAATTGCTAGAAAACGAATCACAAGCGACATTTACTTAACCGTTGACTAAGCAGACCTTGTCCTCTTGAGAAGACCTTCAAATAATCCTCAAAAAACCGCCATGAATAGAAATAAGGACGTATAGAGCGGTGGAGTTGAGTCATAAAGACATGCTGGGTGATTCATCAACGCAGTTGAGCACGTACGTTTTTATTTATTACTCTAGGATGCATGTGGCAGCGGTATGGCACCCTCCTACCGAAGCTGCATAGGAACAGAAATTCTGGATACATGGTCGTCGCTGTACACCGTTGCACAAAGAACAAAGAGAAAATGCGCCCGTCTAGACAAGCTGTCACAGCAACGGTGAAAAATGAACCTTGCTGTACAAATTCTCCCAGCAACATGACAAATATGCCGTACACTTTCGTCAAGTACAAGTGGTGGCTTATTCACGCTGTTAAGCGATGATGTAAGCATGCGCCAGATGGGATGCCAATTTCCCGCTTTAGGTTGCCATTTATATTTTTCTCATGCGTCTCCTCACGCTACAATCATGCACACGTTGTTGCCTGGTTCAACCTATGCCAAAAGTGCAGTCGTCTGTAGTTTTAGGTTACAGCTTATCTAGAGGGGAGCATTCCATCTTCGTGGTGTGTGCAATGGCATACAGCCTGAACGCGCACCCAGCAGCTCTGCTCTTACGGCAGCTTCATCGGAAATGCGCAATACTCTTCTGAAATGCGGTGATTCAAGCATACGCCAGATGGGGCGCAAAGTTCCTGCTTGACTCTTTTTTTCATCTTTTCCTTATGCTTTTCCTCATGATGTAATCATTCCCGTGTATGTTTCCTAGTTCCAGTTAAGCCACAACTGCACACATCTTTAATTTTAAAGTCATATTTTTTTTTAGTTTGCCGTACGCTAGCACAAATACTTTCTTCGACTGGCTCGTTCAAGCCTGGAAATGTCACGTGACTATTACCGTCATTTTTGGTGCCACTTCATCATAAAAAGAGGCCCAAATAGTTCCGACCGCATCTGCAGTCCCTCACTCACTGGGCGATCTCTTCACGAGTCGACCTCTGGAATCAGGTATGTCGCACCTCCGATTATCTAAGGGCTCCTTTTTAGTCATGTGTAAGCATCCTCAGAAAAAGCGCTTGAGCCAAAGTTCACATTTTCTTTCACAAATGGTAAGAATTCACCTAGAGCTATTGCATATTGCACTGCTTCAGAAAATGGTTCCATTACCATGCAGCCCTTCGTTAGAAAAATAGACTGCTGGTTAACTCATACCACAATTCCACAACCTTAAGGAAGGTAATTAATAGTAGAAAAGGGGATCGGTTGATGTTCATTTGTGCAAACGCGAAATTTCTACCTTAACGCCGGCTGCAAGAGAAATAGAATAGCTACTGATGCTGCAGCCGTTACCTTTTAAATGCATCACTACCGTGTCTTTTTCATTAAACATAAGGGTGCAAATGCAGGCATGATAATATTTGGCGCATTCAATAGCAAAACTATCTTGCTGCAAGCCTGAGCCCTCAAGTAACACTCTAGTGTGTGATTTTCCTAACAAGCATGCGTTTTCTAGGGTTCAATTATTCAATTACGTAATATAGACAGGCGCAACGGAAAGTTGTCGATTGTTGTTACAGAGATTGGAGTTACAAATCGAAGAAACAATTGCCCTACATTCCATTTTTTTTTCGTAATCCGACTAAGCAAGACGTGTTGGCGCACCGCCGCCAACACGTTTATGTGCCGCATATTTGGACATCATACCACCGGTGCATCTATGTCTTGCTATAAACAACGCTTACAGGTAATTTACACACAGGTTCTTTTTTCTCCCGTGCAGCTCATCCAAGACCAGCAATATCAAAGTGCTTACAACGATGCCGTCGCGCGAAAGCTGCAACGCAAGGGTGAATCTGTTGGCGACGCTCTCACTTTGCTTGTTCGGTAAGATACGCGTGTTATTGCTGGCCGAATATTGCTACTGCCTTCCACATCGCTTCCTGGTGATTTCCATGTAATGGTCACTTGATTCTCTGAACTGAACAAATGAGAATAAATCACACAAAAAAATAATATGATAGTAATAGTGTAGCACATTAGCAAGAAGTGTGATTCACAAAAACTTACTCCACCTTGAGAATTTTGCCCTAAATCTGGTCGATTAACACCTGTCCTTCACTTGGAGTTGTAGATCAATTCACTCTCGAGCTACAAACTACTAGCCTCCTGGTTAGCTCAGTTAGTAGAGCGACTGCTCCGGTTAAGCGGTGGCCCCGGGTTAGAATCCTGGACCAGGACGAATTTTTGTTCACTGCGAAGCTTCTCAAAGCTGTTTAGCTTTCCTCTGTAGCCGTATGGCTGCATTTAGGTGGATGTCAACATTTTCTTCACAGAAACTTTCTCCAACTTGGGAATTTTCCCCTAAATCTGGTGGATTATTAGCAGGAAGTAGTATGCCAAAAAAAAGCTTGTCGTCCCTCTGGGCCGGCAATAGTTCATTGATTTCTCCAGAATAGTAGTTAGCTGGTAACACAACTTCTTCAGCATGGGAGCTTAAAAGTGTTGAGTCACAGCACAACTTACAACCAGTAGACAAACACCTGGCTACTTGTTATGTCACTCTTCTGGAATTCACGCTAAGAATTTCCACCTTACATTCGCCCACTTCAGTCAGTGTACATGCAGTACGAGCGCGTACTGGGGCGATGTCATTCTTCACAAAACCCAAACAGGGGCATCAGACAATAGGAAATATTATAGGCATCATTTCTTGAACAAAAAATCAAGCTCAGCGCCGCAGAGATAGAGGAGTAAGGTTTCTAGTTGAGCAAGTTGGTACCATGAACCCGTTATACCGCAAGATAACATGTAGTTACACCATGAGATAGGGAATATTTGGCTGACTTTGAATATTGGGGGAGTAATTTTGGGTGACGTGTGGTCCCTAGTGCGAACTAGCGACAACAGAATGGATCGTGGCAATCGTTACATCCACACCTTACGCGTGTCCCGGGAAAAATAGGAAATTGCTTATCCTTGTGATTGCCACGAACATTCTCGACTAACAGCGCGTTAACCGGTTTAGTAACTAACGCTACGCGTCCTGTCGTAGAGCACCCACAACGGCATCTTTGCTCGTAGATTTATTGGATGAGAGCTGACCCTGAAGGGGGAGTGTTCTTGTGAATGGGTGTTGAATAACGCCGTAAATGGGGGAAAGCTACCTGTAAAAGGGCTACGTGGGAATGGCGCGATCAATACGATCTCATCGTGAACAACAATATTATTCACAAGAGTGAATTGCAACTTCCATACCGATACAGCGCACCACAGCGGAAGTCAGTCAATTCACGGAAGGCGCGGTAATTCCTAGAAGATGCTTTCGGCCGCGAAATATAAGCTGTGAGTAAAGATCTGGGAAGGGGGCTCAAAGTACCTCTGCATTTGTTCCGGGGCTGAGTGTCATACAGTACGTCACTTTCTTCAAAATCCGGAGAAATAACAGCCACACTGTACTAACTTTAGGAGCATTGAGAAGCATTGTTCAGTCGCTACCACCGCATTATTACATTTTCGGCCATACAAACGCGCCTTTTGTGTTGTGCTTCGGTACTGCCAAGCCACACCGAGAATGATTTTGCTGAAAGGACAGATATGCCAGTAACCATTCCCCATGTTTTAGAACAAAGGTCTCAACCCGTCACTCACATGGCTAAAAAGTACAAAGAGATAACCGTCGGCATACTGAACAAGAGCGCTGCAACATTCCCCAACATTGCAATTGTAAAAGCTAGCCACGCCGATGGTTGTGAACAGATGCAACTGTCTGTCTCATACAGCTACTCTAACAAATATACATCCTCTTGCCGCGAGAAGCTCTCAATAATCCTGGAAAATTTAGTACATCTGCTCCGGTATTTTATAGTTATGAATATTTTATAGTTATGACGTAACATTTCTTGACAGGATCTTGCAAGGAACTGGAGCTGTGGAGACTTACAGAAAGAACTAGTGTTAATAATACCACACAGGTTACTTTTATTCAAAACTATAAAAAATGGCTGACGGTTACGATACTGTCTAATGTGAACTTTGTGCGCAGCGTGAACTGCTGTCGTCGCGGTGACTGCGCGTTTTCGCTGCGCCTCAGGAAGTGACTATATCTCGGGTAATCCTCTGCATACCGTCCTCCCCCTCACACTTTCGCCATACTTTCATCCTCCGCTTACCTGTGCGCTCTACCTGTGGTGGCCTCTTCGTTTGCTCGGCTATCTCGTAGCGCATCACCGCCGGAGAGCGTTTCGGACGACTCAGCATACCACCTTCCTCTTTCTTCGTTGTCTCCTTTGTTCGCTTTTCGAGGGATGACGGCGGGAAACCACAGGAGCGGGCGCTTAAGCACTGCGAAGTACAAACGAGTGATACTTAAGGAACTGTTTGTAATGCGAAAGCACTCTTACCCCACTTGTCTTTATTATGAGTTTTGTACAGCCAAACTTGAATATATAGCACAAATACGTCATATTATTTTATTTTTTTATAGCTTTCCTTTGTTAACCTCCACCAATGATGCAGATTTACACTATTAAAGCCATTACATGACTTCATTGCGCTAACAATGCATTTGCTGCAAATGCAAGGCCTGGTGTATGGTTGGTTCTTATTCACATCTTTAGGTGCGGAGCACCTTAGGACCTCACCGAGTTCGTCCGCGTCCGTGCGCATAGCATTTATAATCGCAGAAAATCACGCAGGCACCGGCAGCATTCGAGCCTGTGTCTGGTAGACCAGACAGTACGTGTTAAGGTCAGTCGTCTTACCCATTGGGCTACGACCATGAGTTAGTGCCGTAGGGCCAAACGGCTTACTCTCTCGCCTGTAACAGTGCGGAGTACATTAGGACCTCCCAATGTCCGTCCGTGTTCGTTCGTGCGCACATCACGATCAAGTGGTTTAAGGAATAATCAAAATGCAAATCACGGCTCAAATCGAATGACGGCCGGGGCACAAATCAGATGTTACTCGGGGCGTAACTTCGAGGTTATTTCGAGTTCCCGTACTCCGCACCCTCGCCATTATCCATGGAGTGTGGATGCTGCCATTCGTATTTTCCCCTTTGTTTTAGGCAATTTTTTTTTACTTTTGGCTTAGTTTCGTGGGGAGGTTTTTAAAATACACGTTCCTTATTCCGTTACTTTGTTTTTATATCTTAATTTTACCACTTTTTGTATTTTCAGTTTTCTTTTGCATTGAACAAGACTGCTATTTTAACAGTTAGGGACGTCGGTTGTGCATTTTTGTGCACAAGCCCCTTATTACACGGTGGGGTCTGTGGCTGTGCTCGTCCCTGTGTGCTATACATTAAAAGAACAAGCACTCCATGCAAGCCTTATCTGCGAGCTGACTAGAACAGGCTTCGCAACATGGCCGCAGCCCTTATAAAGGTACTTTGAACTTTTACATTTCATATTACGTTCCCTCAATTATTACTCATAAGATACTAGATCTTCATACCTGTGAAGAAACCCCCCCCAATATTGATGTGAAACCTGACGGTTTGGCATGAGTATGAGAAATAGCACACACGTGCGACATTTCACAGGCAGTAAGCTCGCAGTTCACCCGACAAGGACAATTATCTAGAAAAGCGTCCGCAATCTTAATTTCCAGTCCCCACCTCAAAAACAGGTTAAGCGCGAAATAAACTAAATTTGGAACACAGCCCACTCCGCGTGGGAGGGAACCAGTCCATCCACGAAGCGGGTGGCACCCCATGCAGACCTCCTACGCATGTCGGGAAGGGATGGGCTACTGTCATACAGTGACATTACCGGTCATTATCGCAACCCACACCGGAACCCATCCATCAAGAAGTGACAGTCAATGGTCCCGGGACTCCTACAGACCCACTTGTATCCACGCCAACTTGTGTATAGCTATTGCTACCCAAGGTGCTACTCACCCGAGTGCCATAGGTGTCAGGAACGCACATACCTAGCAGACATGTGAAGGCAATATCCGCAGGCGATGCCGAAAGGTTGCCCATTCACGAGAAGTGGGGATACCGCGCTGCCCAGCTCGGCCCGTAAGAGCAACTCTGGGGCGTCCAGCTGGCTGAGGACGCGGCCAGAGCCCAAGGGCTCACGGCCAACGACTATATATCCCAGTTGGCCAACTAAAAAAACTTTTTCTTCTTCCTTGAAACATTTCCCAACTTTCGCAAAATCCCTCGACATGTACAGTCATGCACAAATGAAATGCGAACACGAAAATATGAACCGGAACACACAAACGGCGCGATTTCTTCCAATGCAGGTCAAATTGACGCGTGGCTTATTTACAGCAACAAAGTTCAGAAGTTTGGCTGTCCAAATATGCCAATAGCGCACCAATAGATGAGCTCCCTTAGTAGTATTTTTTGTATTTTGCGTGCGCTCGTTCATATTTATGGTTTAATTTCATTTTTTTTAAATGACTGTGCATCTTCTCAGCCATACAGCAACGGCAACAAAAAAGCCATATATAATTTCAAAAAACAATTTCTTCGACACCGGCAAATTTTATGAAGAAAATAAAAGACGCGTCTACGTTTGGGCGGAGAGGCTGGCACTCGTCAAATTGGTTATTATGACGAATGATGTCCTTTATTTTGACGACGTCGGCATTCTTCAAAGCCTAAGCCGGCATAGAGAAAAGATTAGGCTTTTTTTTTACTACGGTTAGTGAAGCTAACATTTTTTTAAATTTACGTAACAAGGAAATAAACAAAGAAAAACACTTACCCAAAGTGGGGACCGAACCCACGCCTTTCGATTTGATCCCGAATGCCCTACCGATTCGGCAATTCTGGGATTTTTTTTTTTTATCGATTCGGCTATCTGGGAGACTGTTTCATTCTTCATTTATATTTGCTACAGCGGTATCTGACGCTTGACGGTGGTAGTCAGCGCCACTCTGACTACACGGGGAGAACGGGACCTTCTTTTCAAGCCCCGGGGCGTGACTCGAACGTCTACAGCCTGTCATGAGCGGGCAACTGGCAAAAAACCCTCTTATGCTACCGTGGCATGCTTCTGGCAGCCTTGATGCCAAGGTAGCATAAGAGGCTTTTTCTCAAGTGGGGACGCGCTAGACTTTTTGTTTCTTATATCTATACATATAAAGGAATATATATCGCATATAATGTACTTTTATATTTATATAAATGTTACGTATATTAGAACAGGAGATATGTTTCGTTCTCAATAATATCGACATGCATTATCAACAGCGGAAGTTTTAGACGCTTGGGAGGGTCCTGAATACATATACTTAGTGGTCAAGTACTCTCAACTTTGGCCGGGGGCTGAATCCACTGAAAGACAGACACACACGCAGGAGGGCCGGAATTTGTTAATTTTGGATGCCCGAAGAAGCTCTCGTCTTTACAATATTGTGACGATGTGACGAAAATTTTTCCGAATTGCCCAAGCAAGCTTAATTATAATTTGCCTCATTAAGCGGGTTAAATGAATCTCGGTTATTTTCTTTACCATGTGCATCAGCCTCCGCATAAATTCCTCCGTGTAAATTCTCGCCCACCACGTGTCTGGATATGTGCTATCTGTGAGTATGCAACACTGTGGAAGGGCTCAATGTGCGCGCACAGATTTCTAGCGATGCTTGCACAGCTAGAAGTCTGTGTGCAATCAATGATTGATTGATTGATTGATTGATTGATTGATTGATTGATTGATTGATTGATTCATTCATTCATTCATTCATTCATTCATTCATTCATTCATTCATTCATTTATTTTGCTGGCTGAAATGAATGATTAGATTATCAGGATTATACAGCGTTGCCCAATTCACTTCTACGGCCATATGCTGCCCTGTAGTAAGTAGCACTATGCTAGGCCTCAGATTTTGGGTTAGTCCTCGCCAGTTAATTTTTTCCTCCTACCCACCTCCTTCTAGGTCATTTTTTTACATCCCCAATCGTGAAGAGAGCAGCCTGTAGGCGACTGTAAACGCCAAAAAAACCGCTTTTTTTTATAGAGTGCTTTTCCTCTATCTGTCGCGGATTACACGCATGTATTTTTTGAAGTTGACAACCGTAGGGCTTGTTTACAAAAATTTGATATACCGCCGTTATCATCGCTCAGCTATCAATAAAATACGACTTCGCCTTCCGAATGTGTAGGCTTAATAACACATTATGTAATATGCATTTCAGTATTGTTTTTCTGAGCTTGACTCTACGCTAACCAGTAATAAATTAAATATCTTAAGTCTTCCATTTTTGCCATTCAGTTTGGCAACGCGTTCAATACCCTTCGTCGCCGATTTGCGGGGTGGTAAGTGATAATTATAGTTGTCTGAATGCTACTACATCTTACATGACGCGTGCAACCTTGTTTGCTTCTGTTTTTTGTAGTTGTCGTGACCGGTGTGGCCGGAACAGGAACTGAGCACGAAGGAAGAGGAAAGAATCCCCTCCCGCTCCCTCGTGGCAATGTACCCGGTCTCAGTGGATCAACGCAGGCGCCTGGATCCGTATCGGGTGGTGCCGGAACTCAGCCTATCGATGAGACAAGCGAAAGCGAAAGTGCACCTGCCGCCCGTGAGGATGAAGCCAAAGGCCTTTCGGGGATCGACGACATCACCAAGATCCCTCCAAAGATCCTAAAGCTTGTTCAGAGCCTAGACACATTCCCAGAAACTTATGGTGAGAACAGCCAACCTGCAGCAGGAAACGGAGGCTCAAGTGCCGCACCCGCCAAATAGGGACGTGAAAATGAGGGCCGCTCAGTCGTCGACCGCCAAGAAACCGTTGATCATCATGAGCCTGTAGGCACTGGTGTAACCACGACAACCTAAAATAAATTGGAGGCCTTTGCTTTTTCTTGCATGCGACAGTACAATAAAGCCGCAGCCACTCTGACGCAGAAGAAAACCAATATGACATTTTTGGTAAAAGAAGCCATTAGAATCCAGTAAACTTGACAAGGCTACGGTGGCACTATTACACTACTCTTGCCGGCTCCCGGTTGGCACGATGGGACACTCGCACCCAATGCAACAGAGCTATTATTCTTGAAATTTTTGAGCTGCTGAAATTGGTGACGGTTTATTCTGTAAACGTAAAGAACTATGTTTTTTTTTATGGCTCAACATTTCTGGGCAATATAGCAAAGGCTCCCCTTTATGAGGGCACATGATTCCCCCTCAAGCGTGTGTTGAGAATATGGGGTCAACTTTTTATGCTTCTCTTATCTGACTTGCTGAGCGGGACTCTGATCACGTACGTTTTCCTTCTCCTAACTAGTGTTAAGAGGTGTTCAACTCCACCCCTCGGTGGAGTTCAACGAAAATAACATTTCTGTGCGTAAAAGCTACCATCCACCTTGCATACAACCACAAGTATATATAGAAAGGTTATACAGCTTGAGAAACTTTCGGCGGAGGCGAAAGTATTCCTAGCGTAGATTTCGCCGTAGGAGCAGCGCTGGAATAAACTTGGATGTACATTTATCCTAAGCAGTAACGCCACTGTCCACCAGTATAGTTTTTTTGTAGTCTCCGCGTGTACTTCAGCCAGTATTTAATCGACATTTCTCCCAGCCTCAAACATAAAACATATATCTGGTACCCCACTATGCTTCTGGCGTTCCCTAAGAAATATGTGCGTCGTATGCTTGACATTCGTTACACAAGCTGACACAAGCAGTATGAGAGACCCAATTATTGCGTGGCACGGCCGCTACGCAAGCTCGTCGGTACAAATTTTTATAACTTACCGCATATATCAATTTAGGAGCACAAGATACCTGACAAAAGCGCACTTATTGCCAAATCTGACCATTTTCCTTACGTTTTTATGCTTGATGAGGCTTACATGCTCAAGTTACAGAGGTAAGTAATTGTTTGTAACAGGTATGCAGTGCTGCTTGGTCTCAAAGTAAACAGCCATCCCTGATACCGTTATAAGCTAAACTAGATAGGTGCAATCATGGTAGAAAGGTTCTTTGAGTCCCAAATAACACTACCTAACCAGAGAAGGACCTGGCCACCCTTCCTGGTGTAGTAGTTGGCGCAAGCCCTCATGACTGACCAACCAAAACTCGGGCCTCACTCCCCAGCAGCTCTAGAACACCTCACCACGGTGGTAGTAACGCCAGTGATACAGCAGAGGGCGCTAAGAATTTCTGCGGGTCCATACATGCCGCCATTGGAACTTTACTATGCAACGTTCACCGCACGAACCCTCAGTAGCGAGGGAAGCTCACGTGTACTATTAGAGGAGCGTTCGGAGATTAAATGGGATATTCTTGGCTACGTGATGTAAGAGAAACAGGTTAGAGCAAACCTCCACCATGGTTAGGTTGGGTGAGTGATATTGGCAAAGAAAAGCGTGGCGGTGCTTGGGAGGAAGAGGAAAAAGGCGTTTACGGTGTCAGGCCATGAGAAGGCTATCTTTAGACGACATTTGGCAGCGGGGTGGAGCAGACGCGCTGGCAATTTTTTTCGAGCGTTCAGCATGCCGTTTTTGAAATGACGCCTGGCCTATTTCTCGACGAGCGATGCCGGAATCATTTCGAAAAGGCCACGCCACCCTAGATCGCAAACATCGCAACATTCAACATTCGCTTGTGGAAACACTGTCACCAGGTACGGAAAGAAGAAAAGACAGATGGTAATTTGGTTTTCATTGTCAAGAAGCGCGCCTGACTGCGAGCCGGTGTACGATGCGTTGCTGCGTCATATTTCGAGACACTGTTCAGCGCAGTCGTGAGGTTGATGAGGTTGCGGAAATGCAGTGGTGGGTGACTGTGTCAGTACGACGTCCATACCTTTGATTTCAAAAGAGGTGGTCATCTTGTATAAGCATTTATCACATATGCATGTATGACGGCTGCGTGATGAGCTGCGCAGTGACATGATAAACATCGTAGTCATTTGAGCGTGTTATTCTTTGGTGTTTACATGTCCCCCGTTAAATTACATTAACTAATATTCTTATCGAACAATCTTAATCGTATTTCAGGTTGTAAGTAGCGCCCGTACTTGTCTCCCACGCCTTGTCTTTTCTTTAACGCGCTTAACGAAGCCACAATAAAGTTGTTACAAGTTTAGCTTCACCGTCTGCATTCACGCCACATCGGCGTAACAATTGTATTCTTTAAATTACATTAGCCCATATCTGCCTGTTTGAGTGTCGTGAAGCGAGAACTTTTGTACAATCTTAATCGTACTTTTCTAAGCAAACTTAATCGTACTTTTCTAAGCAAAGCTACCAATGAAAACGCATCCTAAGAACGCAGTAGTGAACTATCACATGTTTGCGCGGACGCATTTGTCCTGCGGAGGGAATTGTGGTGTGCCGTGTCGTTCTGTGAACTGAACGATGTTTACTTTCTTGCGGCCAGTACGTTTTCTCCGATGAACTATTTGTAGCTTAAGCTGTCTTTGGAGAAGAGGCCAGTCGCTTAGGCTTGACTTGAAATGCCTAATACGAGTAAAAATACCGCCTTGAACATCTCAAAGAAATAGCAATAATTAATTCCCTGGATTTTGTTGTGCGTCCATCCTCGCATATGATTGGTTTGGACTAGCTGTGGTAAAGCAACTCGTATTTGTGAAATGTTGTAGCATTCAACAGATGTCAACTCTAGATCATGTTTCCTGGTGTTAGTTTTTTTTATGTTTGCGTGCGAACATTGTAAGTACTGTTCTTTAGGTGACCCATTCAGTAATTACCTACTGCGGATCGTGGTGTTAGATATGTAAGAAATTATCTTTTGACACTTCGTAGACACGTACACCATCGAGAGCTTGCATTCACCGACGCAGAAAACACACGGAACCATAGCGCATATGAGCTTCGTTTAATCATTGGTTGGAGGCCTCTTCAGCTCAGAAGGCCGCGCGCCGCCGCTTCTTGGGCTGCTCAGACCAACCTCCTTGGCTCAGACCAGGTTGCTCTGCTCCTGCAGGTCCTTGTCAGTAATGGCGCAGGCTGGAAAATAGGGACAATTAAATGTTAAGCGTGAAAATAAGGTGTGAAAGGAGACAATGGCGGATTGTAGTTTGCGCCGTATTCGGGATTCTTCGAGAGAGGGTTTGGAGTGGCGGGGGTATGTTTGTCCGCGCACGGGCTAGAGCGGTGGCGTGCGCGTGTTTGTATGGCCTTCGGAAAGGGGCCAGTTCCCGCCTGCGGCCGTCTCGAGGACACGGTTCTGCGGGCCCACACTGCTTAGAGTTCCTCTA
The DNA here is from genome assembly GCA_013339765.2 of Haemaphysalis longicornis. Lineage (NCBI taxonomy): Eukaryota > Metazoa > Arthropoda > Arachnida > Ixodida > Ixodidae > Haemaphysalis > Haemaphysalis longicornis. The sequence continues at coordinate 31,317 of JABSTR010000562.1, read as the reverse complement.
TATAGAGTAACTCTAACCCTGCTGATGCGCGCGTTTCCCACTTATTTCTCAATCTCTTTACCTCACACTCCGCAGGCAAGCTATGCGCAGCTGCTGCTCTTTTTTTTTTTTTTTTAGCTACAATATTGGCTACTGGCATACGGGAAAAAGGGAGAGCGGGGGCGGGTTAGGAAGAAACAGGCGGAGACACCAACTCCGCGCCCATTCAACTAATAATGGCTTCCTACCTTCCGATAATTATGTTTCCATCGCACGCTATGCACCAGCCATACGTAGCTTCAATGTATGTTTGCAATTTCTATTAAGAAAGTAAATAATTTGACATTGCGACAGAGCGCGGACTCACCCCTATAAATTACTGGATTTCGCTTTTTCCGTGGTCTTTTCTTATTTTATTTCCTTCTTTGGTCCTTTATGCCTCCCGCACCCCTCGAACTGAAATCCTGAGTATTCCGCTGTTGTGCGCGCCCGCCACCGCGTGCAACCGATTCGGAGCAATATTTTGCTAATTTTGCTCTCAGCGCGTAACTGATTTCGCCTTCGCTAGTTTCAATGTTTCGCGTTCGTATGCAGGTTTGGAGTACATTGCTTAGAGGCATACTCTAATTGTCACAGGTTGCTTCTTGAAATTATCACAGTCCATCAAATGAAGGTCCGTCCGCGACGGCACCTCTGTACGAGGTAAATCTACCACACCAGAGAGAAAGCATCGGTGGATTAGAATCTGCGAACTGAAGGGCACGAGGTAGACTGGAAACGATTTTATTTTGTGAGAATGCAATGAGATCTCCCAGAACTATGTACAAACTGGGCGAAAGCTTGTCGCAAGCTAGCTAGAACATATTGGATATTTACGTCAAAGACAATTTCACAATGCATTGCAGCAAATGGTAAAAACACAATTTTACCACTTGAATACGTAAATAATAAAACGTTCCTTAGTTCGAGCACTCAACACAAAAATAATCTCCGACGTAACAAAACAGGTCTTCACACGCACACACACAAAAATGTTCCAGCTACGGCAGCTTCATAGTCGGAAGTGCTTCCTTGACGTCTTGTGTACGTACTTCATGGACTTTCATTTTCATCCGTGTCTCGAGTGGAGTAGTTAATTAGAGGGACTCTGAGAACTCTCTCAGGGGCAAAACTTGCTGACCACCTTTTACGACTGTTGTCAACAATTTGAAACACGCTCAACACAGGCGTTTGTTGACGGTATAGTTTACGAGTAGTTTTCGACAGTAATGCTTGCGAGTGTAAGCACTTCAATAACATTTGTCCAATGTTGCGCGTCCATTGCTATTATCTCGAAAAAGATGCACGAGTAACCCATCTAGAAGGCCGAAAAACTATGGCCTCTGATGTACAAGCCTGCCTGTATCCTTTCGGCTCTGAGAAGCGCGTGTGGAGGATCATTTGTGTAGCTCGTCGCCAGGAGCTGGCGTAAGATTCACATCCCAAGCCAACTATCAGTTTTGCGATTTAACCACAAACGTAAATTCTTTCGTCTTCTTAAATGTAACTGATAGAAGGGGTAGAAGTAGGGGGCGGCGCTTTCCTTATACGACTTCATATAGCCCTCGATTAAGGCTAATGCATTCAATTTCCCTCGCTCACTCAAGTAAGGAAATGTCGTTGCGTTTTCAGGATCCCAAACGAAAGCCACAAAACAGAGTCCTATGATACGAACAATGTAAAAACTGTCGGCATAGCCTTGAGGACGCACACTGGCATCGCCGCATATCTGGAACCACGCTGCGCCAGCTGCTTGAAGCTATAGCCCCGCCAAGTGTGTTGAATCGAACCACAAATTAGGGTTCAGTAACTAGAACCAACACGCGAAAATTAGTTGCATTTGATAAGCTGTCTCAAACTTTGATTGTTTGTTGTGGAACGCATTTCATTATTCTTGTGCCTAATTTTTTGCGTACGTGCTATACTGAACTGACGCATAATTTATATAATTTTCCGCAGCTCGCTTGACGGGCAGAGGCAGTAGCTACGCGCGTTCGCACTTAGTTTTTCTAGAGATGTCCTCGAATGATGCTACTTCGTACTTCTGTACATTATAAGTAGTAGTAAAGGTTTTTTATTACTAGACGTGGCAGATTGGTTGCTTAACCTTTCGATTAATGCAATGATGTTCCAGTCGCTATTTATTTATTTTTGCGGAAAATTCGTTGAAGTCCACGCGAGCCAAACGCGAACGACGATCTGGATTCCTTCGAAGGGTGTATTGGCCAGACATCTCTCCTTTCCGGAACTAGCGCCCATTGTAAAAAAAGCTGATCCCGCTGACCTCAACACCATTTTTAATCCCGTTTACGTGCTGTCCTCAACGTGAGCGTTTGTTTAGCACAGCCCGAACGATTGGCAACAGGAAACTCCCTGCTGCCGGAAATTGCCAATGATCTTCTTGGCCTCCGCAACTGGACGGGTTTGCTGATAATTGATCGCATAACATGACCTGTATTCAGCAGCATCAACAACCTATTAGAAACAGCCACTAAAAATTTACCCTTTCCAGGGCATCTGTTTCCGAATGAACACATCAGATCAATTGGCTAATTAATCGATTATTCGATAATCAGATTTAAATTTTTATCCGACACCCAGCCCCATTTGTGGCGTTTTAATATTACAAGAATTTACGTAATAGTCATAATGATAGTAAGTATATTATCCATTATTTTTTTCGGGTGGCGGCCAGAAAGGCTCATTGGGAGTCTCTGGGCGAGTATGAAAACACGGTAAAATATTATAATAATGTTATGAATACTATTCTTCGTGTTTTCGTATAGGGAAATATCACCATAATTTCTGCAAAAAGCTCCTACCACTCCGTCCCTCTAAGGCGCATCCACAAATCCACCCCTGCTGGCGACTAACTGGTCAACATCGGTGTCTGAAGCCCAGACAAAAATTTCTCCGAAACCTGGGCGTCCAGCATACAGTTTTCGCAGCAGTAATATAAAAGAGCGACCAAATTCTGCTCTAATAGCATGCCTGGTTAATCGAATAAGCACGAACGCTGCGGCCCCAGCCCGCGTGCCGTAAAACATCCTGGAGATACAAGCACGCAATGGCCAGGCAAGGATAGGTTCGCGCAGCCCCCACGCGGAGAGCAGCGGAACTGTACCGACTGTACGCCATGACTGATCTGCATTGTTCTCATCGACGTTGCAAAGGCCGTATCAACACAGCCCGCGCCACCGCTCTAGTCCGGCCGTCGTTTGGCAAGTGTGACGGTAGTAGGATAGGATGTCCACCCAAGCAGAAAGGCAATCCCGAGGTCGATACAACCGCGATTATCGGGAGGTCAGGAATGACTCCGTGGATCTTCAGCAGCGCACTGAGGAACTCTTGTGATGTGTTCGTAGCGGCCGGGTTGTTAAGAATCAGTGGTTATGGTTAAGTGAGTAGTGGGTGTGTCTGTGGCCACCGCGACGGCGATGACGTTGGCTTCGGCAGAGGTTGAAGAGATATGAATGTAGGTTGCTGCAGTGAGAATGGTGCTTTCAGTGTAGGTGGCCGCTCTGGTCAGGTGGGAGTACCATGGCGTTTAGGCTATGTCGGTGTAGCGGCTCTCCGCTTCCAAGGAGTATTTTCGATGGAGGTGTCGTACGCTTGCTTTGCGTCAGCCATGGTCGTTCACAGGATGCGTATGGCTTGGAATGCGCGCCACTTTGATATTGGTCCGCATGTGAGGAGAATGGGTGGTCCTCACGTGCTATGGGGGTTGTAGGGGTTCGTGCTACAGCGGTTCATGCTATGGGTGTGAGGCGTGCGGAAGGCTGTGCGCTGAGCACAGTTCAGCCGGTAGAGATGAAGAACGGGCGCGCCAGTTGACTGGAGTGTTGTGCGTCGAGAAGTTTACAGAGGTTGTTGTGCAGTGTAGTATTAAACCTATTGGGTGTAAGGGTGAAATCTGGCAGGCTCCGTTCGCATTTGGACGACCTATCGAGGGGCGCCCCTAGCTGAGAATATTTCCGAGGTTTGATTTTGGCGTAGCGGGTGCCGTATGGGAGGCGGAAGATAGTGCGGCGTGTATGAGGGTTAAGTTGTCATGTTTTGCGAGTCTATGCTTGTGGGTACAACAACAAGGCAGGATTGCTATAAACTTATAAACTTAAACTTAAACTTAGAATGCTCCGAAGATTTTTCTGTGACGTTGGGTGCTTGACCTGTGCAAAGCCCATGTATTTTCGTACGCTTGATTTAAATTGACCGTCTGCTGTTTGTAAATTTGAAATGAACTGCATACGCTTTGCCTATCCGAGGGCTGCATAGCTCAACCGAACCGCGCTTTTCTTCACATTTCATTAGAGAACCCAAAGCAGAAGACACAGAACAAAAAACCCTGCATTCCAAAGGTGTCGCGATGCTTTCAACTCGCATTGTTGGTTGTATTAGATTGTTTGTGCTTCTTTGCAGGTATAGCGGCCACTGTTACGGTGACAGGTTCTGGGCCGGAATAAACTCCACAAGGAACATTTCCTGGCACAGGAGACTCTTCAACAATTGTCGGCGATGGAAGCTTTCCTCGCACTGGACCTAGCGGACCACACCCGGGGACACTTGAGCGCCAGGGATTTCCCCCCGGTCCCCCCGTAAAGCTCTGAAGAGCAGGGCAGTAATCCAGGCATTTTTTTTTCAATGCCACAGTCTCATCGCAATACATTTCAACGCAAAAACATTGAAGTGCTCAAGAGCACGCGGCAAAAGCGCTGAGTAACAACCAGAATGTATTATTGCTTAAGTAGCAAAAGATAGCACAAGGAGGACAAGGACAAGAACCGCAGTGCCTGTGGGCTCTTCGTCGTCGTGTTAACATTGAGCGTTAACAGTAACCGTTATAGCCATTGAGCGTTATAGGTAAAAAATACCAAAAAAATCCCGAGTGAACGCGAGCATGCGCCTCGTGAAGAGCGCCCGGCGTTGCCAAAGATTGCGCGTCGACTTGCGGCACGTGAGCAGCTCATAAAAATCAGCAGTGGCTTAGCTCGGCTATGCCAGGATATACGTAGCGTGAGCTAAGGTTCAACTGGTTATTCTTAGCTTTCCTGGCTGTCTAGGATTAGCTTCATTATCATAGGATTAGCTTGATTATCATGCTTACTCTTCCTTCAATTACACACGCACGGTATACGCATTATGCGACGCATGTATTTTTCTTTTTTTTTTCAACGTATGGTTGCTTCTCTATTGCCACAAAGACGGCTCAGTGGTTCCGCGCAGCGTCAGACTTGGCTACTGCGCAATGGAGAGCGCAGCTGGGCACGCGCCGGCACCAGTGCGTCTACCGCGGCTATGACGTCACTCCCCTGTAAAGCGAAGATGGGCAGGCGCGCGCGGCGGCGGCTCCGGTGCGCCAGCTGTGCGCCGTGTTGCGCCACTGCTCCTCGCGAATGCGCAGCACGGCTCTCCAGGAGCCACGCGAAACTAATCAACCTCGGCCACTGTAGCTCACGCTACAAAAATAGCAAATCAAGATACCGAGCTTATGTGAGCGTGCGCGTCCTGAGAAGGAACCGGCGTCGGCCAACTCTACCTTCTAGACCACTCCTCCCAGCGCTTGTAGCGTGATCTCTCGCGTGATGCTCTACTCGCCAGTTCACGTGCGTTGGCGACTGAAGTGGGCAGCACAGACGACGAGTTCGCACTACAGGCGCCACATTTTCGAAGCCGGTTGCCGTGGGTTCTAACGCGTACTAATGGGGTCCACTTTGGGAGACGTGTAAAAGCCCGCGGACAAAACGGTCCGGGCCTGCCAGCAATGCAGAACTTTCAGCGGCAAGTTCGTAAATTCATGTGAGAGCAATAGCCGGGTCTTCGACAAAGGGAGAGGGGCCGCCAGCACTGCTGTTTCGCCAGCGTTGCACCGCTTGTGCAAGCTGGGCCAATTTTTCTTTTCCGCACTGTTTCCTGCTCACATATGTATCAACTTGCCTGCCTCCGATCCGTATCGTATATGTGAAGTAAGTAGTGCTGCACAGCTTTTAGTTTGTGCCAGAGCTGTGCTACTTTTTGATACTGCACTCAAATAAGACCACAGGGAAGGCCAATGACAGGCCTACGTACCACTTCGATTGTAAACAAATTAGCACGCTCGGCGAGTATGATTTCACAGCTGAAGCTGCTGAAACACAAAACTTCTATTAAATTACAGCCAGAAAATTAAATTGTCCAAATTAGTCTATTTCTGTTTCAAGAACCTCCGGGGCCTGAAAAAGTTCTTTCCCACCTATTTCGGTACCAGCCATTAGGGCTTTTTCGATTGCTTCCAAGACCTAAGTCTGGCGAGGTTCCGTCTACGCTTCCTCCCATCCCAGACACTGCTCATGTAACAGGGGCAGTGATACATGCAAAAAGCACAAAACATCTAACATAGCCCACACTGTGAATCCAAATGTTTTAAGTACATTTGAAATCCAACTCCTCTATCTTCCGCTTTCGGTCACGGTTCTCCAAGTACCCGAGAAGCATAAGGCGACGCGGTACTTCGGTGAACTTAAATACAGCCCTCGGATACAGCCCTATCAAATGCAGCCCTATCAAAACCGATAACACATGCGGCATAAGAATAGAACACGCGCTTCACTTGGCACACAGATAACACAGACCGGCGCAGCCGCATTATAAAAACAAAACAAATAAACAAACAAACGGAATGCATGGTTGGCGGCAATATTCAGGACCACTCTCAATTTTTGTCCCAGTTTTTCTAGTTATTGATGCTGCATGTAAGGCCACAGTGAAGACCCTTGACAGCCCTACGCACTACTTCGGTAACAGAAAAAATCGCACGGTGTGCGAGAATCTCTACACCGCTCAAGATGCTAAGAAAAGCAGACACTGAGAGAGTTAGTATGGGTTCATCGTAAAAAAACTGAGCAAAAACCACCCCTTGGGAACAAGAAATGTACGACGCGAGCGAAGACTATCAACTACATTTTATTAACAGATACTGGAAATATACCGAATGCTAGTGGTAACATAAGAAAAATACTACAAACCACACAACAGGCGAGACCCATTCCTCGTCCCCGTAAGCCGTCAGCGAGTGCTTACATCATTGCTACGGGCTCGGAAACGCAGCATTTTGCACTCTGTTTGAGAGCCATCGAAGGCTTACGTACGGCTGCGTTCCCTCTATGAAAGATATGTAAAGCCTCGCTTGCCTTTCCTTTTCTTTGTGTCGATGCAAAGCCGTAGTTTTCCTGAACTTCGGGAAACAGTGTCCCGCGCGGCAATATTCATCTGGGTGGGAATAGGCTCTGTTGTCAACCTCTGACAATCTAAACCTTTAAACGCCTGCCCGTATGTTGGACGTTGGACGGTACGCAGGAAAAGAGAATAGTGTATACAACACCTGTGTCACAGTGCGCTAATTTGTTTATTTGTAAGCCCCGGACGCTCCCTTCCGGCTCCCTTCACGCTCATTCTTGGTTGAAGGTGACTCCCACTTGGTTGGGACACAGGTGACTTCCCACTTCAGACACAACTTTGGATGGAGTTTGAGAACACTACTCGGCCCGATAATAGATTCCCACTCTTTTCCCATGTGACATATTATGATTCCCACTCTTTTCAGCTCATGTCCCAAAGGACATATTATGAACATCAGTTGCCCCGAGGAACAAAGGACCACGCACTTGCCCCGAGGAACGCACTTCTACAAACATTTCTGTACCACTTCCTCTAAAATTTTGAAGTATTTGTCGCAAGCCCACCAAATCACGCCCACCAAATCACACCTTCATGGTACCCAGCTTTCATGAGACTAAAGAATTTGGCCCGCGGCACTCTCAGGTTCTTCACAGGGACTTCACAATGCGGACGGCATGGACGACACTTATAAATTCGTTGCGCAGTTTTCGAGTGGCCAGAGGATTGTTTAGGAAGGGTTTCTCATATCGGGGTTTATAAATCCATCAGACCTAATCTTCTCGGACACGTATCCTCACGTCCAAGAAATAAAGCTCGTTGGAACAACACCAGCCCGAACGTAAGCGTAAGAATATGTATTTCTGTATTTCTGGTAATACAAATGCAGTTGATAGTCGGCGCTCGTGTACAAATTTCTTTTTCCCGCGTGTTTGTTTTTCGCGCAGTTGTTTTTCACAATCAAATCGGCGCTCGTGAAACTCTAAAATCTGTTGCAGTATAGTATGAAAAAGAAAGGGATATTTCTTTTTCCCCGTGTGTTTGTTTTTCGCGCAGTTTTTCACGATACCAAAAAGGCAAGACTGCTGAAACTCTAAAATCTGTTACGCAGTACTTTCTGCTGGCTGTACGAAAAAGAAAGGGATACTCATTATTTCAAGGATGAATAAATACCAAAAAGGTGAAAGCATTACAACGCCTTGGTTCCACCTCGCGTTTTGTGAGGCTTTACGCACTTTCTGTTGGCTGTAAATGACACGACGAAAGAAAGCGTGAATGTCCAATTGAAAGCATTATCCGCCTTTATGCTTTCGGACGCCTTGCTTCCAGCTCGGTCTCCGTTTTGTGAGGCTTTCGACATCTTGCCTGCTTGTTGCGAGGCGCTTTGTTCCGATGATCCGCCTTTATTCTTTCGAGATTTCGCGACGGCGATGTTCTCCTACGCGTTGCGCGGCCGCTGCTTGTTGCGACCGCGATGTTCGAGATTCGCGACGGCGATGAACTTCACTGCTTCTCATTTCGCTTGTTTCGTTTCGTTCTTCAGCTTCCTCCCTCTGCAGTGGTATGCTCTAAGATCGCGGAACGATCTCAGCTAGCTTCATATAGAACTGATCCCATGAAGCATTTCCCTCCGTGGAACCTTGCTCCCCTACAAATTGAATGTGGTATACCAGGAATTGGCCCCAAGAAGACTATGCCTCAGTCAGAAATCCTCCACATAGTTTTAGACTACATGTATAGAGCGCATTCAGCAAGAACATTCATATTCACCGATGGTTCATCAACCATGCAAAGCTCTTTCTCAGGTCTATACATACCACAAACTGGTGAAATGCTTTCATTTCGTCTGGAGCGACAAACATCTTCGACAGCGGCTGATCTCTACGCTCTGAAGGAGGCAATCGTTTACATCCTGCGCCATGAGCCGCACCAATGGAGTATCTTCACGGACTCCAAGGCAGCTCTGCAAATTCTATGTAGGAGAAGTAGATTTTCCCCCCACCAAATCGCAGCCTGTGATATATCATACCTTCACCATCTTGCCTGGTCTGCTGGACACAACATTAAAATGCAGTGGATACCTGGACACAGCGGCACCAAAGGTAACCAAAAGCCGACGAAGTGGCCCGTAAAGGTCTTCTTTACTGAAAATACTGCAAGGTGTATTTCACGAAAACAGAAGCTTCTGCCATGGCTCACCACTTTGCGGTGACTGAACGAAGCCGTCTTTGGAGCAACTTACAAAATACTCGCTGCTTTTTCCACACTATTGACCCAGAATTAAAGTCGAGACTCCCGACACAGCTTCCTCGTGACCTGGAAACGTTGTACCATCGTCTACGGCTGAACTGTGCCTACACAAATAGCTACCTATTTCGCCTTAGAGTGACGCCAAATCCGCACTGCGACAATTGTGCTTGTGTCAAAACAATTGAAGACATTTTATTAGAATGTGTGGCCTACATGGAACCGAGATCCCACTTTCTTGAAAGCATGGAACGTCTAGAACAAGACCCAAATTACTCTCAGAATTATTTTAGGACCATGGATTCGTCCGTCCAAGCAGCGCCAAGCTCTACGGAGTTTTTGTTCTCTTATTTGGATGAAATTTGGCCTAATTTCAAAATTGTGAATTATGTGGCCCAAGCTCAGAACAAAAATATGCATCTAAGTCCCGCTACCCGCGCCAAGTCCATGCCCCAGGGAGTTTTTTTTTTTTTTTCTTTTTCGTTTGCCCACTCTTCTTGAGGCCTTTTCTTCCCACATCCGCAACCTCACAGCAGAGAAGCATAAAGGCGTCTGTCATTGCCGGCAAACCTCTCTTGCTTCATATTTATTTATTTATTTATTTATTACAATACTCTCAGGGCCTCGAGGGCGTTGCAGAGAGGAGTGGGTCATACAAGTTTTTTAAAAAAGAGTTGATATGGCCGTCTTGAACAATGAAGCTTCAGTGATGCTGGCGATCGAAGCGGGGAGGTGGTTCCATTCCGTCGCAGTTTCGGTACAAATGAATTGAAGCACAAGTTTGTACGGCAGGATGGCACTTCAACCTTGAATTTGTGGTCAATGCGTGAGGAAACATATGAAGGAACTGCAAAAAGGTCGCACTTGATGCCAGGGTTAGTAAAGTAAATTTTGTGAAAAAGGCACAACCGGGCTATTTTTCTTCTTACTGAAAGGTCAGGAAGATTTAAATGCATTTTAATTGAAGATACACTGGACGTTCTAGAGTAGTTGCATACAATAAATCGGGCAGCACGGTTCTGAATGGATTCAACGGAGGTGGAAAGGAATAATAAATGCGGGTCCCAAATAGAAGAGGCATATTCTAGTTTTGATCTGACAAGGGTTTTGTACAACAGTAGTTTTAAAGAAAGAGGGGCGAGAGAAAAGTTACGGCGCAGGAAGCCAAGCATGCGGTTAGCATTGCTGGTTACGTAATCAACATGCGTTTGCCACGAGAGGTTATTACTTATGTGAACACCAAGGTATTTGTACGTATTAACAGCGTCGAGAGAGCTATTTTTAGTAGGTAAGGGTAGGGAATGCCGTTGTTGCGGTTAGGTGTAATTCTCATAGCTTTGCATTTACGCACATTCAGTGTCATTAACCAGTCATCACACCAAGAGGAAACGCTGTTTAGGTCACTTTGAAGTACTGAGCAGTCATTAGGATTAGTTATTTCACGGTAAATTACACAATCATCTGCGAATAGTCGGATTGAGGAAGAGATGTTGTTAGGTAGATCGTTAATGTATATTAGGAAAAGAAGGGGACCTAACACAGAGCCTTGTGGTACACCAGAAGATACAGGGCATGCAGGTGAATTGTAGTTGTTAGTAGCAACGTACTGTGTTCGATTAAGCAGGAAGTTTTCAATCCATCTTAGTATGTTATAATCAATATTAAGTTTGCTTAATTTTAGTAATAGAAGACGGTGCGAAACGGTATCAAAGGCTTTTGGAAGTCGAGAAAGATACAGTCAACGAAAGAACCGCGATCCGTGACGGAAATAGGTCATTAGTAAACAGTAGGAGTTGGGTTTCACAGGAGTGATACTTCCTAAAGCCATGCTGATGTTTGTTGAAGAAGTTATTAGATTCAAGAAACGTTACAAGATGGAATAGATAACATGCTCCAAAAGTTTACAAGGGATACTAGTTAGGGTGATTGTCGGTAGTGGTGGGTTGTGTAGAGTTACCTGCTTCGGTACTGGAGCCACTCTCCCCGCCTTCCAATCACGGGGAGCATCGAACATTCCAGGGACGAGTGAAGATTTTAGACAGTAATATTGATGAATACGTGGCAGTATGTTTCAAAACTGCGATGTATTCCATCGATACAGTGATAGGATGATTTCAAGTTTTGAATGAGCTTTGCTATGCCCTCCCAATCGACAAGACCGGGTCCTTGTAGAAAGCACTACATCGCTAAACGTTGTGTACTGCAGTTACGTCTTCGAAAAAGATTCAGGAAAACACTTTGCAGTGACTATACAGCATTCATTGGCCGGCATAACTTTCCTCGGTCATCGCAAAGTGTGATCGCTTTTTCGTTTGATCCATTGATTATCTCCCAAATTTACGCGGGTTAGTTTGAAGTAGCGAAGGAAGTGTGGTGGAAAATAACAGATGTTTGGCCTCTTGCAAAGCTTGTTTATATTCCGAACCGTGAGTGTTATAAGAGACCACCTTTCGCTGTTGTAGCTTTCAACGCATTCCTGTACAACCTCTTTTTTTTATTGCGAAGCCTATTTAAGGCGGATGTAAACCACGGGGAGCGATAGGCACCAGACGGACGGTACGGAGAGGGACAAATCTATCTAGAAGCGATATACCTTATTTTCAACATGATCCAGTTTTCATTGACGGAGCGCAGAGAAAAACCGGTAATATGAATCAAGAAAAGTGAAAGTTCGTTATTAACAGAATCACAAGTCAGCCCTTTTGTAATCGCGTATGACCTTAGTACGGGGCGCGTGACGGGCAAAGCTTAAGTTAGCGATAAAATGCAGTATGCAGTGGTCGCCTCAGTCCGGGTAGATGTTCGATTGATGATATGCTATCAGGCGTGGTAGTTAGAATCAAATCTAAGAGGATGAAGAAATTGAAAGTAACACGTGTCGGATGTCGCACTATCGGGTTAGATTAAAGTCGGCACAAATGTTAATAAATGCAGTGCTTTCGATGAGCGCGACACAGATAAAGGTTTGGTCGGAACCCAACAAATATCAGCGAAGTTGAAATCACCAAGCAGAAAATCTGGAAGCTGGATAGCGTACTTTTAGGTTGTTTAGAGCATCGTGTAGGAATCACAAAACGTAGCAGGAGAATTGGGTGGGCGATAGACACGCGCATACAACGACATCCTGATGATCAATTCTAACACATGCGCACACAAGTTCAAGGGAGCAACAATGGGTATAACATGAGATTGTATTTCATGCGAGACAGCTATCAAGACACCGCCACCTCGTTCTTGATTGGCGGTCTGATCGGTAAATTCGAATATCCTAGCACAGTGAAAATTTCAGAATCACGACATTTTACTCGATAACCATGTTTCGGTTAACACAACGATATCAGCATAGCAGTCATCGATAATTGAAGATAAATCGTCGCGTTTCTTAATTACACTACGGATGTTAGTAAAAAGGAAAGAAACTTCATTCTTAGCACAAGGTTGGTTTTAGACTGGGATTGCTATTGCGGGCTGCTGGCGTTACAAGGGATGCGGGGGGAGACTTAGGAAATAGCTGAGCCGGGGGATTCGAGTTCAGGTTATCGGCTATTTCGCAAATGCTATCCGTTGTGCGCAGTACACGAAACATTTTTTGTTAATTAATAGTTTGTTGTAGCGGACAGTGTACTTCTGCCCACTTGCTTTGCCGTAATCAATTAGCTTTTCCTGGAATTACGTGTAGCTTTGCAGAAGTCTTCGCTGATGCTATTTTTGTGCCTTTGAGTTTAGATTTCTTTCGACAGGATGGCATCTCTGATTTTGAATGAGCAAAATTTTACTATTACTGGCCGGCATTTTTTGGGCACGTAGGCCCCTAATCTGTGGGCTCGCGAAATAGAGTCTTCGGGTATCACAGATTCAAGAGACGCAGATATTAGAGCGCGAACTTTCTCTTCAGATTCAGCCCAAGATTCCTCAGCTGTGTCCTCTAAACCGTAAAATATAGATTGTCCCTTCGAGACCGGTCCTCAAAGTTGTCTAGGCGGAGAACGAAGCTCGGCGGTTTCCACTCGAACAGTGTCTGTGACCCGTTTGGTGTACTTGGAATTCTTGGTTCTCGTCCAGTAAATTTACCCGAGCTTCAACCGCGGCCAGTCGAGAGTTAATATCCGAGACCGTTTTTTCTAACTTGGTTTGGCTCGACTTTACTTCATCTAATACTTTCTTAAGCTCATCGTGGCGGGAATCAACATGTGAAGTAATTGATTTAATAACAGTCCTTAGCTCATCAGAGAGTGTGGTAACATCTGTGCCGTCCGTAGGCCCAGGGTTTTCCTCAACGTCGCCACACATTAGTAATAATTAGCAACCAGAACACAATCAGCTGTCACAGACAACAACGCTGGGGCTAGGACAGGAGCAGCAAGAATGCGTTTATTGAACGCTTACAGTTAGAGATGAGGAGTACCAACCTGTACAATAAAACAGAACGGCGTAGGAGAGGCCGCAATGGCTGCCGCTCCTTCCTGCCCCCTGAGGCACCCGTGGAAAGGAAGCTCTTTCAAGTCCCCTGCGTGCAGGGGTGGCGCTGTCGTCGATGTTGCGTAGTGTGAAGTGGCATCCAGCCGCGCATAGTGACGTAAGGCGATGACGCACCGCTTCCAGACGAATTTTGGGCCACCGGTGTAGCATGCGCCAACGTGTCCAGTTCACTGACGGTGACTGGTAGCAGACCGGGCTGGTTCCGTGAAGTTTCCACGCTGGGGTAGCACGCTGACGGCGCAAGATTCAGTGTCTTGGGGAAAGCCACGTGCGTGGAACCACATCCGCGCATGTCGAGGTCAGCAGCATCTGTACAATAAAACAGAACGGCGTTAGGAGAGGCCGCATGGCTGCCGCTCCTTCCTGCCCACTGAGAGCCTTCTCTCCATCTGCAGTGTACTGGCGTGGCGGTCACCTCTCGCTACTGCTGAGTACAAACTCGCGCTTTGGAACGCCTCGTACTATGGAAGGCTTCGAAAGGAGCTGTATCGCGTCTTTTAACGCTGGCGCCGGCTTCTTGCTCGATGGTTTCCTTAAACCTTCGCAATAAAACTTAATATCGCTCGTCCTTCTGCCGCCACCTCTCATGTAAGAGCGAAGGCCAATCGCCCCTCCTTAATGTAGAACCGTTTTTCGGGGCAGTTTTTGTTGTAATCTGTAACTATAAATACACAGACCAGGGGTTATTTTCTCTGACTGACATCAAGGTATATATGGAAAGACTATTGTTCGTTGCTCATCTCTTAGCGGCAAAGATAGCTGCAACGCAGAATGCCGCCCTTAAACAGCGGCACGGGGAGCCCCCCGTTTCCTTACAGCGAAGCTGGACAGGGCCATGATTCTGTGTATTTTTCCCCCCTAGCAAAAACGCTGAGTGGCAAATCTAACTCTATTCCAAGTACTTAGCAAAAACAGCTCTAATTATAGTTTTATCCAAACTTCCCACCACAAATAACGTGATAAACGGCGCAACGACAACTCCACGATTACCCCAATATTTATTAAGTTTCTATATTTAAATTTGTTTACAGCTAACATCCAAAGTTTACACACTAGTCACCTGCTGTCAATACCTGGGCACCTACGAGAGGAGAATGATCACACGAAAGGATTGTAGCTCTTGTTCTTCTCAAACTACCCTGCAAAAAGCATGTGACTAACGTTGCTTTATTATTACGATGAGATTCTTTCACTCTTCCCGGGTAGGTAGTAGCTGTCAAGACATGGGCTGCTATGACAAGGAAATGGCCAGCCCTTGTTTGCCCGCTGGGATGAAACTCTAGCCCTTCCAATTTTGATCAAATAATCACGGAGCCATGTCCACTAACTCAACCGAATAATATAAAAAAGCTTTTGCATTATCATGTTTTTGATATGTGTTTTACCCGGCTTCGCTCGTAATCCTCATTGACAGGGGCCAATGGCTCCGAGTTTTTTGTGCTGTTTTAGGAATGGCAATGGCAACTCTCCAAGTCAGCCACCCCGTGCGCGGGTGTTTGAATGGCACGACGCTTACGAGTTTCTTCTGCGTGGCGACGTCGTGTGTGCGCTGATGTCATGCCAGTTACCTTACCGTACATGTTCCAACGATGAAGCGGGTTGCATAATATTGTGGCGCCTCTTGAGTAGCTCCCGACAGTCCGCCACATACCTTGCAGTCGCGTTTTCCGCTGTTCTGGAACGCCCTTTAAAGACGCTTGCACCTGCGGTGAAGGTGTATGATCCCAGATTTCCTACACTCAACTTCTGCGAGCGTACCAAGCTCTCAAGCTGCAAACCTAATAACGGCATCAAGAGCCACCTTTAGATCCTGTAAGTGGCTTTCGCCTGATTCAAAAACTAACCCAACCTGTCAAATAACTCATTCAATCAGTCAATACATAGCAAAATACATAGTAAACAAAGTTAGAATAATCCACTCACCCGATTGGGGGTTCCAGTCTACAGCAGAGTACTTTTTTTTTGGTTTAGTATACCAACTAATCTTTTTCGTATATTTGCAAGCCTTTAGTCTTCATTAACTGTCAAAATAGTGATTGATTGATTGTACGGTTTAATGCGACGACGCAATGCAGGCGATGAGGCGCTCCGTAGTGGAGGACTCCGAAATAATTTTGACCACCTGGGGATCTTTAACGTGCCCCGAAATCTCGTACACACGGGCGTTTTTGCTTTTCGCCTCCATCAGAAAAGCGGCCGCCGCGGCCGGAAATCGAACCCGCGACCTCGTTCTCAGCTGCGCAACGCCTTAGCCACTGGGCCACCGCGGCGGGTAACTGTCAAAATAGTGATGCACCCGAAATAGTAAGGGCTGCAGCATCAGTAGCATGATTGCCCTTGAACCGTTCCTGAAAGTGTACATCCTTAAATTAGCGTTACCCCACTCCGTTCTCCAAAGTTATTTCAATAAACTTTTTTACATCACCAGTAAAAATAATTTTGCTCATTACTGCATGGATCCGACACACCCACTTTAAGGGTTATTATAATCCCACAAGTTTATTAAACGACATATTATGCTGCAACCTAAGAGCAGTTTGTTTGCCAATGAGAGAAAACGGAAATATGTGCCAACTGCTTTTCCTTAGCACATCTCAAACTTACCGAATACTTGGTTATATTATCAAACAGAACATGCCTGAGCCCAGAGGTTGACTTGAAAAGTGACTGCACAGGGCGCTAAAGACTGCACAGAAGATTGAATTGATGTTGGGCTCACATGTATATGCCAAAGAGTACTACATAGGACGGTATGAACCACGTGGTACTTGCAGTCCCCAAAGCCAGTCCACCAGATTATTTGTGCACGCCTATAGAAAACCCATTTCAAAAGCAACGATTACTTCTCTACTGGGTTAACCGGAACTAGGCAACATACACAGCTTGATTACACCCTGAGGAAAAACGTCAGGAAAAGATGGAAAACAATACATGGAGAAACTCTGCGCTTTATCTGAGGCATGCTTGAATCATCGTTTCACATCCTAAGTAAGTCAACATTCCTTAATGAAAGGAGCGTATGACAACGTGGAGCATGATGCCATTCTTAAAGCGCTGCAGGCAGTGGGGCTTGGCGGCCGCGTCTACCAGTGGGTGCGAAGTTACCTCTCGGGGAGGTCATTCTTTGTAATGACTCAAGATGGCCCAACGTCAATACACTACACCCAACGCGGTGTCCCCCAGGGAGGCGTCTTGAGCCCCACGTTGTTCAACCTGACTCTCATCGGCCTCGCAAGCTCCCTCCCAAGAACGGTTCATCTGTCGATTTACGCGGATGATATTTGCATCTGGGCAGATGGAGTGACTCGACGGCACGTGCGCGCGCGCCTGCAAAAGGCTGCAGATTTGACAAACACCTATCTGCACAAGCAAGGGTTGGAAGTGTCTTCCAGCAAATGCGCAGTGCTTGCGTTCTCACGGAAGCCTATGTACGCATACCCTTTGACAGTTAATGGCGAAAGGGTATCTAATGTGAAGCATCACAAGTTTCTCGGCGTGGTCGTCGACAGAGACCTTTCTTGGAGCCCCCATGTTCGTTTTTTGAAGAAGAGGCTGTCTGCAGTGGCCCACATTCTCCAGTTCATCGGCGGCAAGACGTGGGGAGCATCTATGAAGTCAATGTTTCAGCTGTACGACGCACTATTCTTGGGCTTCCTACGGTACAGCCTGCCTGTACTTTCAGGTACGTGCCGTACCAATATTCAGCAACTGCAAGGCATACAAGCGCAGGCCCTCCGAACTTGCCTTGGCCTACCACGGTGCACGTCAACAGCTGCAACCATTGCTGTGGCTCGTGATCACCCCTTACCCACTTACGTGACAATTGAAACACTCAGGGCGCATATTAGGCACCTAACCAGGCTGCCGGATCATCACCTTGCTAGTCTACCATCTAAACGCCCCCATGCGTCTTTCGCAAAGGTTGTAGCTTCCAACATGATCAGCATGCCATCCAACTACACGCCTGCGATGAGGCCGCCACTCCCACTTTGGTGTACGACGCAGCCTCGAGCATGCCTCACTATCCCAGGCTTAACAAAGAAGCAAGATTTTCCAACGCTGGCAGTACAGCAGCTAAGTCTCATTTATTTACACGAGAGTACAGTGACCGCACCCATATTTACACTGATGGCTCCGTAACAACATCTAGTTCTGCCGGCGCCATCGTTATACCACGAATGTCCATGTCCACAGGATTTAAAATAGCCCATCTCACCACTTCCACGCCTGTAGAACGTACCGCCATCCGTTGTTCCCTTCATACCGTTGAACAAAACTTCATGCCGGAGATGGGCGATCTTCTGCGACTCAAAACCTGCGCTTCAATCGCTCCAGTCAGCCCTGTGCCGGGACCTCATGAACAGCTGCCGGCCGAGATAAGACTACTGTACGATGGTGCCACCCAAGCGGGTCATGACATTGCCTTTCAGTGGCTTCCCAGTCATTGCGGCATTGTCGGAAACGAAAGTGCGGACGCTGCCGCACGCTTGGCACACCAAAAAACGGAGACAATATCTATTCCGTTACCCAGGACGGACGCCGCTAGGACTCTCCGAAAACTTGCTCGGGAGACCACGCTATGGAAATGGAGCACCCAAGAGTTCACGAGCGCTCGTATCCATGCCTTGGACCCCCATCTTCAGCGCCCCCTCCCATTAGGCCTCCCTCGATCTGATGCAACCATTCTTTGTCGCCTCTGGCTTGGAGTCGCATTCACAAATGCTTACTCCTATTGATTGGAATGGCAGCCAGTGAGGCGTGCGAAGTCTATGAAACACCAGAGACCATACGACATGTCCTTTGCGATTGTCCACGGTTTTCAACCGAACGCAGCCAGCTCTCCGCGACTCTACGAAAGTTAGACTCTCGCCGCCCGTTCTCTGAGGAGACAATCCTGGGCCACTGGACTTCTCCATCGTCTGCGGACAAGGCGACAAAAGCGCTCCTGTGTTTACTCAAAACGACGGAATTGTACAAAAGACTGTAGCGCAAGACTACTCTATACGAACTGTCTGAACTTTAGACAATATCTATAGTGTCCTACCGCTGGGCACACCACTCCACGCTCTGTCCGTACCTTTCCCCTTTTTTTTCTATTTTCCTCTTTTTCCTCCTTGTTCCCCGTTCCCCCGTGCAGGATAGCATACTAGGCCGTAACCTGGTTAACATTCCTGCCTTTCCTTTACTTTTTCTCTCTCAATCTCTTAATGACGCCATGGTGCGGAACATCTGTGATGTAGCCGCGAAAATTTATCCGGAAGATTTCGCTCTTCAACGTTGCTGTGGCAACTCATCTAGAAAGTCTCGTTGTACCTTCTCGCTTCTGCAATAGAATAAACCAAGAAAATAGCTGATTTATAGTGAGGGTGATATCCTGTTCTATGTGCTTTTATGAACAATTTTGAAGAAGACGAAGACTTGATCAACGGGGAATAATGAATTATTAAGCATTCATGATAACTCAGTTTTACTGTTTACTGCCTGTTCTTGGCAGTTTCTAAACAGACATCGACGTTTACTAGAAACAGAACAAAGTTTGGCTAGTAATGATTGATCTAATCGACCCAGTTCATTGTAGCAAGGCCAAGCGCTTTCTTGTTCGCTGTTATAACAGAAACACGCACCGATACGGAAGAAACGAGAGAATTTTGTGCCAGTATTCTGATCTAACAGATCTTAGGCGTGGCCATTCTACATAACAAGAGTTTTGTTATATTTGCGAAGATGGTTGTTGGATTAGTCCGTAAGTCTTTAGGAACGTTTTTTATGTGGCGTTCCTTGTGGCCCTTTAAACCTGGACCGCGTAACTGAAGGTTGACTTGATGCTTCGGGAAATCACGAGCGCAATCTCTGGAATTCATTGTGGGGAAGTGGGATGACCACTTGCCAAACTCAAAGCGGTGCTCTCCACATTCACCGAAACGACCACGAAGCGGCATGGTGATCTCAGCACCAGCATCTTCACCATGAATAATAACAAAAGTGTCGAGCGCAGCACTTGAGCCGGCGGCACGCACAGAGTCAAGTCACACCACCAGCCATCACCGGTCAACAATCAGAAACTGCCGAATTTCCAAACCAGTGTAGTGAACAATAACTGACAGCGGCTACAAAGTCTGTAATATAATTGTTCAGGGTACAAACATAAACGCAGGTTTCTACAACAGTACTTTCGTGGAATTCAATCTGACAACCAGAGGTCTCTTGCTTGCAAGATATGGCTAATTCTGTCAGTTTCGGGGTACAGCGCACTTAGTAACTGTCCATCCAAGACTCGTAACTATTGAGCAACCATTCTCGGCAAACAAAACCTACCGTTTATTGTTCTTACCCTTACCAAAAAGCATATTGCAAGTTTATTTTGCGTTTAACATGTACTGCAGCGCGAGCCGTCATTATACTTTTGTCGAATTCTTTCGGCATATGCTGGGTACAGCACAACCTCACACTGATTAGAAGTCGCGTATCTAAACCGCTTAGTTCCGACCTGGACCCTTGAAAGACAGCAAAAAAGTGATGTTAGGGCAACACGGAAAACACTCGGGTCTTACGCTCCGCATTTATACCGAACTTGGAAATATACCTGCAGTGGTGCACACAGCGCGCCTCACTTACTCACATGATTTGGGTATGAAGCTATCTCTACAAACACCACTAGTGCGGCGCGTCATCATCACTAGTGCGGCGCGTTGGTGTTTTTTTCTTAGCTCGAACCCAGAAACGAAAATCAAGGTCGTGCAACTGGCTGGAAATGCTGCTGGCACTCAAGGTCTCCAGACCGCCATCTGAAGAAAAGGAACCAGGAAGACCCCGTCTCTTGACTTGCGGTTGACATAAAGTACGTGGGTTCAAATTGAATTGAAATACTCATGTCGCAGCCCGTGTTGAGGTTTCTACTATTGGCATTGGCATTGCCCGTTTGTTACTTTCCACTGTTCTACACTATATTTCTGTCCTAGTTCAGCGGTTATTAACTGTCCACGCGGTGATTGCTGGTGTGGCGGTCTAATTTTACGGGGGCCGCCACCTTATGGGCTGGGCCTGATCATGTGACTATTTTCCAGGGAAAGTATCGTGGTGTTGAGAGCAGCATGTTTCTTCATGAGCATTTCGGCGACTTTAGAGAGCATGGCTTCGAGTTGACGCAAGTGGTTGTCCCAATTCTCTGGAATTAATTCCAGAGATTGGGTTGTGTGCTTACGAAGCCGCATGTACGGTTTTAAAGGTCCACAAGGAGGGACATAAGCCACAAACCTCGGGAAGTATCCAAGCACGTAACAAGCAACCTATTCCGTAACTCTCACATGGCTTTTTGTTGCGCAGAATAGGCATGCTCCCGAACTGCTAGCATCGCATACCGAAAACATTCTTAGCTTGTTTCTTCTAAGTCCGCGCCTGACTTCCTTATACTGGCCAGCAAGGGAACGTCTGTGCCTGTGACTAGTTGGGATTAGCCTGGCAAGCCTTTATTAAAATTAGTATGAACAGCTGTTGATTTGATTATTGACTAAGCACCCTATGTCCTTTTTAGTAGGAAAACATCAACGTACTTTTAAGAAAACTGTTATGAATAGAAATTGTTCCCCATTAAGCGCGCATTCTTGCTTGGTTGTTAAAGTTCATAAAAGCGTGTAGCAACAGGCTTAATCCCTCCAGATGGAATTCAACAGAATTGAATATCTTCCTGGATATTCTAAGAAAAAAATGCAGTAAGCCGCAGCCGCCCAGTAAGAGTTGTGTTATTTTCCTTGACGAGCACGCGTTTCCATGTATTCGATGATGCATGAATTCATTGAAGATAGGTGCACGGCCAAGCTGCAGATAGTATGGCATATCAAGCAGAAAATCACCGCACATTCTCCGTTTCCTTTGATTATTTTGCTGAGCCAGCTTCGCTCAGCCAACTCATCTAGACCGGCAGCTCAAGCTTCAGTAAATTAGAGGGATTTAACATGCGCTGTAGTTCGAAGTTATGAGATCTCTGACTACTTGGTTTCTCATCAACGAAGCCTATGTGACATTTTATCTTCATTTCCTTTTATATGCGGAGCATCTGATGCTCGGGGCTGTGTCCCTCCCTCCCTTGTCGTTTTTGTCCGCCGTCTCCACACCCAATGCGCATGCCTGGCCAGGCATGGCCTGCCTGCGCATGCCTGTGGCAGGATTCCTTTAGGGATTGGCCAACCAAAGAATCCATCACGAGAGAGCTTCGCGTTCAACCACCGTCGTCATCTTCCCGTAGGGGAACCCTGAGTACCACACCCCCACTGCGCATGCCGGGCCACGCACCGCTGATGATGATTGTGGCAGGATACCCCTAGATATTTGATTAGATGCGAAGCATCTCATGATCAGGGCTGTGTCCCTCCCTTCCTTGTTGTCGTTGTCCACCGTCCGCGCACCCACTGTGCATGCCTGTCTAGGCACCGCTGATGATGATTGTGGCAGGATGCCCCTAGGGATTGACCAAGCAAAGAATCATCACGAGATAGCTTCGCGTTCAACCACCGTCGTCATTCTTCCCGTATGGGAACCCTGAGTAGTATGCCAGGCATTCCTTCTCTCCTCTCCGACACCTCGTCTCCGAAGTTCCTCTCCTCTCCGGGATTGCGCAATAAATGGCAACACCTGCGACTCCGCCCGCGATAATGCGAAGCAACTTAGGGTTAGAGACGCGAAGGTAGCAGCTGCATACTCCGCTGGGGGCGCAACTGTAGCTCATGCGGAATAAATGAACGCGCGCGCTCCCTCCGCTCCCCTCATTCTCCTCCCGCAACGCCGCGATCGAACTGAAAACTAATGGGAACTTGAGTCGACCCCATGGCTGCTTCGCATACTACTCAGGGTTCCCCTACGGGATTATAGTGAAATTTTTTTCGCTTTCAGGAACCACTCCAAGACCAGCCATCATAAAAGGGCATATAATCATGCTCCAACACCACAACATATCACGTTCGTGGTGATGCTCTCGCTTTGCCTGTTCGGCAGGACATACGTGCTATTCTCTAGCAAAATATTCCCTAGCTATGTCTAGCCGCTGCTTTGGTAATCGCTTGGCTATTATTCACGTATAAGGTCAGTCATTTCCCAAAAAACCTCAATTTCTCTCAAACCTCACTTTCCCGAAAAACATAAAACAGCAATAAATATATTATAATAGTAATAGGAATCATTTTTATTGCCTTCTTTTATCTTCCCTCTCTTTGACTCTATTTGTTAGCACGTAGTTTTTCTCTTTGATGTCGTAAAAAATTGGCACATAATCTCAGAAAATTATCTACCAAAGAGTGTTATTCTTACGCCGCATATATTTGTTGCGAGTTTCTTTTTCGTATGTAGCCAAATTTAGCTATGCGTCGACAAAAGCGCTGGGTTAATTTATTGCTGCAGTGTTTCCTGTGTTTTTTTCCGACAATTATGTATATTTGTACGACTATAGTCATTAAGTGCACCTAATTTCGCCAGTTTTATATTTTTCCCCAGATGGTAGGCCTAATGTATGATTGTTACGTTTTTTTTTCAGGTTTTTTTGTTTGTTCGAGTTCCCAGCGTTCGTTTCGAGGGGTCGACGAGAACCCTCAAGTTTTCTGACCATATATTCACTTGATTTCGTAAGTTCTTTTACATGTTTTTTTTAAGTTTTTTCTACGTTTGCACATTTGAATTTGAATTTCGTTTGCAAAATTATGTGTCTAGATAAAATTACTCAGGATTTAAATGCACTTGTCGCGACGGCGACAGAGAGATGCGAAGACACACGTCTGCACGCTACAGCGCCGTGGACCCAGACTGGGGTCCCCGCTTTATTCCACGCTCGTGCCCAGCGCGCACCGCAAGCGCGCGGTCAGCACTCGCCACTCGTGGCTCAGCCCCAGCGTCATCGTTCCTGGAGCGTACCCGTTTGCGGCAGCAGACGACGCAAGCTGCTGGGGCGCCGCCACATAGCCCCCCCCCCCCCCCTCTTCAGACGGAAGTGTCGGCAAAACGGACAGTCTTTGCGCTGGGATGTTCACGGTGGGGCTGCGAACGGAGGGGAGAGTGGTGGTGTTCAGGGTGGAGTGGTGGATGGTGGTGTCGAAGGCAGGCGGTTCGGCCTTTGGTGAAAGCGGGCTTGAGGCGATCAATGGAAACGACAGTGTCGCGGCCGTTAACGCGAACTGTAAACGGTCTTTTCGCCGCGTGAAATGACGAGATGAGGGCCGGTGTAGGGCGGTTGAAGTGGCCGGCGGGCACTGTCGACACGGATGAAAAACGTATTGGCTGACAGAAAGACTTGGGTGAATAAAAGTGGGTTTTGTGGAACACGGCCGTGGCGGTTGGGGACGGATATAGCTGAAAAACCGGGTTAAATCCTTTACGTAGGATGGGCCAGGAGAGGAAGGGTTATCTTGAGGCTGTGGAGGGACCAGGAAGTCTGCCGGTAATCGCAAAGACGTGCCGTAGACCATTTGGGATGCGGCACAACCAAGATCATCTTTGATGACAGTGCGTAATCCTAGCAGCACAAGAGGAAGGTGAACTGCCCACTGCTCAGGTGATTCGTGAGCCATCAGCGAGGCCTTGAGCTGACGATGAAACCTCTCGACCATGCCGTTGGCTTGAGGATGATAGGCCGTTGTTTTCAGGTGAGTAACACCGAGTAGGCATGTCAAGCGGCGAAAGAGTGTGGACTCGAATTGGCGGCCACGGTCTGTGATAATCTCCGACGGCACGCCAAAACGGGCGATCCACGTCGACATAAGCGTGGAAGCAACAGTCTCAGCCGTAATATCGTCGATTGGAAAAGCCTCCGGCCAGCGGGTAAAACGGTCGATCACTGTCAAGATGTAGCGGCAGCCCTTAGATGGTGGTAGTGGGCCAACAAGGTCCACGTGAATTGTGGAGAACCTTGAGTCCGGTAGTGGGAAAGTAGCCAGAGGTGATGTGGTATGCCGAGAGACCTTTCATTGTTGTTGTCGCCACTAAAGGGGCTAAAAGTATTTTCTTTTTTTAAAATACACCCCTGACGGGCTGAAAAAAAAGGTAGAGGGCCATCCACAAGGTAGCTAGCCCTGTACTGGCAGCGATGATAGACACACAAATGTGCACAAATGTACTTAAACCCATTATATTTATCTAGATCGTGTAACTGTGCATGACTGAAGCATGCACACTTCAGACACGAGGCAGGCAATTCTACTATTGACATATTTGTGACAGCAAAAATGATCCCCTTCCTCTAACCTCGTCGGGTACATGGAATTGGTGAAAAGGCAAGCTAAATATGAACAGTTTCAAAAAAACTATAAATTCAAGATATGCCTGTGCGCTACCTCCCAATATAGCTCCAGGACTAGCGATGAAAACAGCTCCGAAGTCAGGTTCGCTGCCAATTTCTGCATAAACTAAACGCTTTGGGCAGGGAAATACGCCAACACGGCCAGTGCCATACAGCGGGAAAAATCGAAACGCCGGTAGTTTCCCGTTACCCTACAGATGTAGTAGCCCATGTTAAGTTGAGTCAAATAGTACATGTAAGGTTTGTATCGCTAAGAACACCCACAATTCTTTCGTATTCTGGCTACGAAGGAGCCCAAAGTGATGTGAGAAATTTTTTCTCCCTGTCGTTTTACCTCAATAGTAATGCAAAACCACAGTTAAAACCGCCTTTATTCGTCATCCAAAATGATATAGAAAGAGAGGGGGAAAAGCTGCTTTGGTTAGCTTGACGGGGCTCCCTCCTCCTCGAATAATACATAAATCATCCAGGCCCACAGCACAGCACAAAGTGTAAAAATGAAAGAAACAAAAATCAATTGCGCACTACTTACAGGCGTTCGAGAAAAGAAAAAAAGAGACAGAAAAAGAACGACAAATGAAAAGCGACGGCAAAACTGAAAAAAACACTTTCTTTAGGATTGGAACACCGAGCGGCCTAGTAAAACAGCAAATCGAAAAAGAAAGAAAGAACAAAAACACATTTAGAAAA
Source organism: Haemaphysalis longicornis (assembly GCA_013339765.2). Lineage (NCBI taxonomy): Eukaryota > Metazoa > Arthropoda > Arachnida > Ixodida > Ixodidae > Haemaphysalis > Haemaphysalis longicornis. The sequence continues at coordinate 5,453 of JABSTR010000562.1, read as the reverse complement.
CACTTCCACATTTTACACCGAAACATAGGGTTCACAGAAACAGTTCCAAAGTAGAACTAAACAAAACCAAGAAACAACCCGACATCCAAGAAAACACTCCTTGCACGGCAACGCAGTGTTGATACTAGACCAGCGCACGGATCAGAAAAATACAAGCAACATTTGCAACATTAACAACGCTTTCTTACACAGAAAAGCAGTTTTGACAGTGTGATAACACAAAGGATCAAACCGTTTATTCCACTCAATACAACAAGACAAAAAAAAGAGAACAGCCACGATTAAGTTTCGTTATGGCTGAAAATAAACACTCGTAAACCCTTTTTCTTCACAGTATTCAAAGTTATATTTGAATTTATGGATAAGTTTAACTTCTCCGGAATTGTATGCGTTAGCATTTGTTACTCGTAATTTGTTCTAAACGCGGACATGTTCCAGACACCATGGCTGCATGTTGCGTGTATCGCGGGTCGTTTCTGTAAAGCGGCTAAACGGTGAAATAAATTCCTCGGGATTTTTATTGCCATTTTAAAGCTCATGCACCTGCGGTAGGCATACATACTTCAATAAGATATCCGTGTGTGCCATATGTGTGCCCAATCCTCACACGACAAAGTGCGACCTCAACAGATCTGTGTAGCTTTCCAGGTGTACGTCCGCCTATTGTTGGTTGAGCTGCATGGAGCTTGTTTTCTGTTTGCGTATCCCAATTTTTCTGCCAGGTTTAACGAATTTTTCTTTTGATGAGTGGTTTTAGGTCCAAGTACGGCACAGATGTAATGTCCACATCATCCCGAACTGCAGCAGCTGCTTCCCTGTAAGCAGCCTAATTTCCAGCTATTCTGCAGTGTCCAGGGGCCCAGCAGATTGTGATTTCTAGATATATGATGATGTGTAAGAAAAGTTGAGCACTGAATTTTTTTAGGCTTTGCAGAATACAGAGCTGTCACTACACTCAAGGAATCTGCATATATTATTGAACGCTGTATTTGGTGTTGTATGATGTGTTCTACAGCCATTAAAATGTCACGGGCCTCACCGGTGAATGTGCTGGAGTCAGGATTGAGTGTCTTAGAGGCAGCGTAATGGGATCCACAAACAGCACAAGAAACAGCAGAGTTTGTTTTAGATGCGTCTGCGTAAAATTATGTGCATTGGTATTTGTTTTGAAGGCTTAAAAAGTGTTCGTGTATTAAGGCTCAGGGAGTTTTGTTCTTGTCGGTTTGCAAATGACACGTCACATGCAACTGGCAACCGTTTCCACGGTGCAACGCCCTCAGTAAAAGTGTTTTTGTAAATGCCTTTAAACCAAATTTTTATGTTAGATGCCTAAGTGTTTACGGACATTAAATAGGTCTCCGCAAGAGAGAGTTGTTTAAGGAACAAGCCTGTAGGGGATGTATTATGTATAAAGATGTCTGAGTGGTGTTTTTGAAATAAAGTTGTTTTGACTGCGTATAGCAAGGGATGTGCAATCACGCTGACCTTCTAGTGACCACATACAGGCTTTCCATCGGGCTTGTTCGGAAAGCACCCGTCGCCAATCGAAGGCCCAGGTGGTACACTGAGTCAAGGAGTTTGTGAGCGGCCTTTGAGGCGGATTGATAAATAACACTGCCATAGTCAAGCCTCGATCTGACAAGGCTATTGAAATTTTTCAAAAAGCAAGCCCTGTCACATCCGTATGACTGGCGTGAGAGAACCTTAAAATGTTAGGAATCTTCATGCATTTTATTTTTAGTTTCTTGATGTGGGGTATGAAGCTTAACTTCTCATCCAGCAGAATGCCCAAGAACTTTTGCTCCTTTTTGACTCGAACTTGTTTTCCCTACAGAGTGACAAATTAATCTGGTCGCATGCTTCGTAGTTTAGAAAAGGACCCAGGACCCAGGAAGTTTTGTCGCAATTGAATTGAAAACCGTTTTGATCCACCCACTCGAGAGACTGTTCACATTCTTTTTATTGAAATATCAGTGAGCATATTGATTTTAAAATCACCCCTTAAAACAACATAACATAATATTTCGTTTCGTTTCCAAAGAAACAATAGGAAAACGAAAGCAACGATTTGAGAAAAGCGCAACAATTGCTCAGGTTGCCACCCGAAACCCGATACACGACGGCAATGATACTTTGCATTGATAGCAGTGTTAGGACTTCATAGTGTTTATTATCACATCTGCTTTGCGGTAGCGTTTCGCACAATATATGTTTCCCCACCATCAATGATACCCCTCCCTGCGGCCACTTGATCAATTCTGTATAAACTTTTCGTGCTTTGGCAAACTAAACTGCTGGCTACTGTCAGCGTACAAAGTTTCAGTAAACCAAATTATACCAAACGCGACTTGAAATTTCTTGAACAGCACTTCAAGCTCCACGGTCTTATTTTTAGCCGATGGGGTGTTCAAGTGAAACAAAGGTAACGAGTGCGCTAGTTCCTTTCAAGAAGCATTTCGAAAATCCCTTTTCAGTACGTATTCACTGTCCATTTTACTAAAAATGACTACCATAGACGCATGCGCAAAGTATTTTGTTCCTGTGCTATGCATATCGGTAACCATTGTCCTGAGCCCGGGACTTTTGCAACTGCAAGCAAATGCCGGCTTCTCTTGGTCAAGTTTTTAAAAGGAAGAACTAGGATTTTGATCGGTTCAGTTCAGCCTTTTTGTCAGGAACGAGTCTTTCACATTGTGATTTGAAAAGCGAACGATAATGCCTGGGATCTTATCCCTACTAGCCTCTAGCCTGTGCACAGAAACAACGTCACTAGAAGTAAGATGAGGAACATTGATGTCGATGTTTTTTGCGACTTCATTTACTTTCGCCAACAAGTCCTCATTCTCTGCAACAGGAATTGCCTGAAATTCCAAGGTTAACTTCCTGCTTTGCCATTCCAGTACCAAATCATGAATGCCTTCCGCAGTCTGGTCAGCCTCGCATGCATGCTCCATCATTTGAACTCCTGTCACAATCTTTTTCAGTGCAGCTATTTCTTCACCCTCACGTCTCAGCTGTTGAAGAATTTTGTCATGTTTGTCTCAGATCACTTCAACACACTGCTAGATTTTTCCTACTGTAGATTTTAGTGTCATAAGGTCATCCAGTTTCGAGTGCAAGGCCTCAAACAAGGCAAAAAATTCAATAGCCTCTTCTGTTTTCCTAGCGTTAGAATTCACGCACACGCAAGAAGGGCAACGCCAAGCTTTGCGGCGACTCTGCTTTGGACATAAAGGCTTTTTTTGGAAATGCCGGAGCAGCTGCCCCAAGTTTTACCTGTCGCAACCCCCAACAACCCCCCCACCTCCACTTCAAGTTTTCATCTTTGACGGACAGTTTCTTAAGCACGGGCAATCATCCCACTCTTCGGATGACATGGTTGCAGGAAATTATATTAACAAAAAACCAAATGAAAACTCATACGAACAACAGAACAAAGGCAACAGTAATGAAAGCTTCAGCAGAAGCGGCTTAGTATATGGCAAAGGGCATTCTAAACAAATCTTCAAAAACTAACCTGCAACAATGCAGTGTCGTGGATTAGGTCACGCCGAGTTGCTGCCGCTGCTGCCTACTGCGTCGACAAGGACGATGTTCGGCTTTTTGCAGCAGTCGCAGAGATATAGATAACGCCACTGTCGACGTGCGGATCTTGTTGTTCACCAAGTATGCGCAGAGGAAAATTTGCTTAAGTATTCACGGCAACATCAGTGGGGAACGTCGAAAAAAATGCTAATGTAAGGGACTGAGGCAAAGTTCGATCATCGCAACGTTTAATATTCGGCGTACTCGCCCTGCTTTTATGTACAGCTTTATAAAGGTTGCAAAAGCTGCATTACAGTATAATATTTACAATATAAGTGATACTAAATATTTCGGCAAATGCGCCAGAATAGTCTACGTTTTTATCTGCGAAACATTCCATGCTTTATATACAGCTTTCTAAAGGTTGCAAAGAGTACATTTGAATTTTATGTTTAGTATATTATAGATGCAAAATGTAGCGAGCAGCGCAGCTAAATATTCTGCGGACTTTTCTCCAAAACAGCATTTTGTTTCATTTCATGACTGTCATATGGTTTGGAAGGCAGTTGTTCATAAAATTCCTCTATCCCACAGAACCAAACTCAGTTTACACAGTTCTCACATTTTTTAGCGACACATTGGTGCTAGTCGACTGGAAACTGAATACGCACTCAACGGCGTTTCTGTTTTCACGCTGGGCAGAACGCTTTATTTATTCTTTACAGATCCTTGTTTTGTGAACATTGAAACAAATGCACAATAAAACTAGCGCACATATTCGCACTTACTTCTTTTGCAGTGAAACGATCCCATTCAAAATCCGGCAAGGACAATCACGACGTCGAAGCAAAGGAGCAACGCAGTCATGAAGCTCCTTCTGACCCTGTTCTGCCTTTGTGGTAAGATCTAATTAATGCTACTACAACGCCACTCCCAACACATTCTTGCGGTTTTCATACAGTGATGCTTGCCACGAGAAATTTGTAGGCCTAGGCACCCAAACCACGCCTGGAAAATCAGTCACGTTTCTTGCTTTCGGTGAAAAAGAAAGGAAAGGCCAACGCCTGAGGTTGCCTCTATGGATTCGGAAAAAAACTACACACCACTATTTTGCTAGATTTTATTGATAAAATGTCGGCTTCGCGGAAGTCAAGTCCTTTTCCACTCGTATATTCTGCCACCAGGCGAGGTTATAAAAGAACTAATGATAGCATAAAGAGGCTTGGGTGGTTTTCACCAATCGTCGATTGTGCTGTACTTTTTTGAATGGTGGAGATGCTGTAGGTCCTACGTCTATTGAAGGTTGTGCGTCACGCAATGGTACGAGCAGCTCCCCAGAACCACCGGCAGCGAAACCACTTAGCTCTTTATCGGTGGGTCTGGGAACCGACTTATACGAGGTCACCAGCGGATTCGCAGGCCCGGTGATAAAAGGAGCAGTAGTCTCGCAAAGGAGGGTTTCTCTCCCTCCATCTAGAGGAGGGAGAGATAAGGAGGCCTCCCGCCTCTAATGTTTACCTGCCGATTCCTTTACGCGAACCGGAGAATTTGCGCCGCGACGGCACTGCTGTTCTCGGACGACGACCCTTTGACGTTCGAGACGTTCGACACAAAAGAACCACAACTCTGTTGTTTTAGCTGATTTCGCACAGGGTGGAACTGGGTTTAATTTTTTGAAATAGGAAATCTGGCACTTCGGCTTCTTCACAGGGGCCTTGACCAATCTTTTAAAAGGCTTCCCTTTATTTTCTAGCCATTGTCTTTTCAAAGCATTCTTCTCATGAATCGCAAGAACGGTAGTCTACGCACGAAAATTCGTCACGAAATAAGCCTTCTTTCTTTAGTTCAACACATAAATGCGAGTTCCCCACGGAGTTAGTGAGTCAGTGGTTGTTAGCGAGCAGCGGACATAGCAATCTGGATGTGCC